>JAHBCN010004744.1:0-61154 GCA_019359885.1 Listronotus oregonensis | reverse complement strand
GATTATCCATTTGATATTTCTTCAAAAATGGGTAGCACCATAATTTTTATGCTTTCCCCAAAATTTTAGATTTAAAATAGTTAAAATTTTTTTATTTTTAACCATTTTGAAGACACAGGTCCCGGGCAAACACTCTCCTGATTTTGGCAAACTAAATAAAATAAACGACGGAATAATATATACTAGCAAGTTTAGACAAATCTGAAGGGGTTTAAAAAGGTTTGTTCCAACACGTCGAAAAACCGTCACCGAACGATTGCTCATGCGCAGTTTTTAAAGTGCTTTCCAACAAAAGGTTTGTTCCAAAACATCCGGTACTTTTCGAAAAGATACGGAAAATTTAAAAAAACGATTTCGAAATCTTTTTAAAAACCTTTTTTGGTGCGCCGACGATGCGCGGACTTTAATTTTTTTACAAAAAAAGTCAAACGTTGGATCGCTTTGGAATTTTTTTGGACTGTCGAATAAAAGGTCAAAGTCTTTTAATTTTTTTGTTTTAAAAAAATAAACTACTTTTCACTTATTATTTTTGTGATCAAAGAAAAATTCACTCATAATGTCGTCCCTTTTTTAAAAATTTTAATGATGTGCTTGGGGGGTTTTAAAAGAATTTTTGAATGAAAACAACGGGAAAAAGGGGAAATGTAAAGCCGTTGACGTAGTCGCAAATAAAGTTAGGTTTATGCAGAAAAATTAAAAGGTAAAAAAGCAAAAAAAAAATATAAACATTATGTAATCAAAGGTTTTGATTAAAAAATAAATTTAAAAAAAATTAAGTTAAGTTTTAAAAAAAGATAACCAATTTTAACTTTCTTAATTACTCGTTTTTAATTTTTTAACCTTTAAAAAAAATGAAATAAACGTTTGTTTTTTTAAAAAATTCCAACAATAAAATCATAAAAAAAGGCTTGAAACTCTTTTTCCCCCTGCGTTATGAAAAATGTAAAAAAAATTTTTTTACAAATATTTATTTAAGAAGAAAAATTAGGGGCACTGCCTAAGAGGACCAATAAAAAAAATCACAAAAAACCCATTAACAGTGATTTGCCCTACGTATGCAATTTTTTAATTTTTTTTAAACTGATTTACATGTTTTTACACAAATGTTTTTAATTTTATTAAATTAATTTTTGTTAACTTAACTCAATTTTTGCTTTTCCAAATCTTTTTAACAGTAAAAATAAAGATAAAAGAAAGGGTAAAAAAAACCGAAAAGTAATTATTTTGGGGAATTCCTTCTGAAACCGTAACATAAACGATCCCAATTTTGTTGGTAAAAAAGGGGTCCCGATAACCCAGTCTGTTGGAAGCACTTTAATCACTGCGCATGAGCGTGATCGTTCGGTGACGGTTTTTGACGTGTTGAACAAACCAGAGACGTGACCGTTATCGGACGATCCTGTTTGTGTACCAACAAAACTTGGAAGTTTTTTCAGTTTTGAACGGAATTCCATACATGGCCTAAATTGAAAACTGTTTGGGCGCATTGATCTTAGACTGATTTTGATTTTTTTAAAGCTGTTTATGTTTTTTTTTTTATCTTTTTTTATATGTTTACTGTTTTTGCGTGCCTGCATCAATCTTTAGCATGTCCTATTTCCTTGCTTGTTTAATATTTTAAAAACATTAATTTTTACACCTCCTAAGATATCATTAAATTTAATTATTTTTAAAGATGAGTGACAATATTAGAGTGATATTTCTAACTTTGATCACAAAAATAATGGGGAAAAGTGGGGTTATATTTTCAAAAAAAAATTCAAGAATTTGTTTTGATTTGCAGTCCTGAAAAAATCGCAAAGCGATCCAACTCTTTTTTTTTTTGTCACGAAACCATTTTAATTGGCACGTCACGAAAAAAACAGCAAAAACATTTAAAAAAACCGGTGTTGGGGAAAAACCTTAAATTTCCAAAACAATTTAAAAAAGGTTTTTTTTACCTAAGAATTAAAATGGAAATTTTAGGTTCCATTATTGATTGTTCATAAAAAAAGGTTAAAACCGCGCTTACTTCATTTTTTAATGATAAATTTTGTTATATTTGAACCAGTAGCGTAACTTCAAGCAATTTTAATAATTATTTGTCAAAATTTTGGATTTTTTTTATTGATAATTTGGTACATGGTGCTTATTTTTTGCTGCTTAGTTTACAAAAAAAAAAACCCTTTTAAAAAACTTAAAAACTTATTGTCTAAAAAAATTCAAATTTTTTAAACCTAGTAATTTTTTTTTATAATATTTGTCCGTTATTTTTAAAAAGATCAAATTTGGAAAAAACTCAATCTCCTTCGAACCCTTTTTGAAAAAATATAGACATTTTTGTTTAAAACCTATTACGATCGTCATTTTTAAAACTATCATCCAAAAATCTGATTAAAGAAACAAATTTTCTCACTAAGGTCTAATCCTGATTATTTTGTATTTATTATTAATTAAATAAAAAATTAAAAAAAACTATTGAGAAACTAAAAAAATGTAATTTTGGGGCACAGACATTCGCTTGTGCCGTCGCGGGGGGGCTGAGACAATTTAAAAGGAAACATAAAATTTAAATATAGCGGAAACTAAATTTTTCAAAAAAGATATTTAGCAAGTGATTTTTAAATAAGCAAAGAGGAAATTTAAGTTTTTTGTTTTAAATAAGTTTTGTGCAAGAAGCCTATTGAAACAGCATTAATTTGGTTCTAAGAATTTTCCCGGGGCCTTGTGTTTTCCCTTGATAATCAAAGAAAAATTTTATTTATCGATTGTTTTCCTTTCCAGAGTTATCGGTCTTATGGAAATGGTCTTCCAGATGGGACTTAAAACTGAAGGTTATTTAGGTGTCGTTTCATTTTTTTTTTCTTCGCAGTATGGGCACTCTTACACTGGCCACCGTATTGATGGGGTTATCCTTTTTTTGCATACCCCCGCTTCATTTGAGTTTATGTCGAAATTCTACGCGGGCCCGGGGGTACCTTTTTTGATGCTTTCAGCTTTAAAAAATTTTTTGATGAAGAGGAAGAAAGCGTGGACAAATTAACCTTATTAAAAAAAGACCGAAATATTAGGTTACATTAGGGCAGAATAAATGAAACAAACATTTTACTGAACAGGGGTAATTTCAAAAACATAAAGAATATAAATTAGCAAAACGAAACACACAGAATTTATGAAACTAAAATACCGCTTGGTTTAGTTTTTAAAGACCTTTCAAAACGTGACCGCCCCGTACCCCCTACTTTTTGTTTTTTTAAACATCATCTTAAAATTTTAAGGTAAAATTGTCTTTTCCCCCTTATCCGTTTTATTTTATCAATGCCGAAAATTTTTTTGAAAAAACAGGTATTTTTAAGTGAAATCATGGATGAAAAAAAACTTATTGGCCAATGCAAACAATAATGTGTTTGATAATCTAAAATTTCCCCAAATATTTGCACAAATAATTAAAAAAAAAACTTTGGAAAAGGGGAAAAAAACCCTTGGACACAAGTTCTTTTTGCTTTTTTTTTTTTTGGTTTTTTTTTTTTTACCAAAAAAAAAAAAATAATTTTTTTTAGATAAATTTTAATGACTAAATATACATATTATGTTGCAATTTTTAAAAAAAATAATATACTGTCGAAATATTAGACAGCCCCTTTTTAAGGGAAATTTTGCAAAAATGACACGTATGACGGTAAGGCAGGGGCATGTTATGGAAAATCGGCCTTAAACAGCAAAAAAACATGAGATATTTTAAATTTGGGTTGTATGCCCCCAAAAAAAAAAACCCTTGATATCAAAAAAAATTTTTTGTTTTAAATTTATTAATTTTCCTATATTTGTTTTATCTCTTTTTTTAAATTTGTTTTTTTTAAATGTTTTATTCTGTATTATTATTATTTTATTAGTTTAACTGAAAAAAAGTATTTCTGTAGAAAAAAAAGATTTTTTTTATTATAGTTTGTTGCAAATAAATTTTTTAAATCTTATCCCCTTACGGGGTTTTAAAAAATTTCTTATCCCCCCGGATTTTAAAGAAAAAAAATAGCTTAAGTTTAAAATTTTGAGCTCAACCTATTATTTAAAAAAAAAAATTTTTTTTTTCCCAGACAGTCCACAAGGCTGATGCCTAAGTACTAACGTCCCCGGGGCTTAAGGGGGAGGAGTTTTTGGGGCTTAAATATTTGGGGGTTGGGGGGGGAGGAAAAATTTTTGGGGGTAACAGGTTCCATAGTCTGGACACTCAGGAATGAAGGGAAAAAAAAGGGGGTTCGGGGCCCTTTTAGTTTTAATGTAAAAGAATGCAAAAAGTTGCACCCCCCTTACAGAAACCCCAAAAAGCCATAGAAGAGCAAATTCCCCCCGCTCGACGGTGGGCAGGAGGAGGAAGCCTCTTTTTTTAAACGTAGGATCATTAATAGGACGAACAGCTCTTCTTTCAATAGTCCAGAATGCTGTTTTGTAGGGGGTGCCACCCCCACATGAGAAAATATTTTAAAAAAAGGGGCTGATTTGGGGGACATAAAATACAGATTGGGGAAAAAGAGAAATCTTTCTGGCTCAAAAAAAAAGGGGAACCAAGCTTTTTAAAGCTGCTGAGGCTGTGGAGTAATGTGTTTGTGCCAGTTTTGGTTTTTTTCAAAAGTAAACCCGCGAAAAGGGAAAATTAAAAACCGACTTTTTTTGCGACAGCGAACAGGACTTTTTTGGGGTTAAATGATTAAGATGTTTGGCTCCCAATCCAAGATAAGTTTGTTCTTTGGAGAGAGCATCCGCATTGACCTACGTTAGGTTTCCAAATCAGGCTTATTGACTGGCTTGAGAAATTAAATGTTTTAGGGAGGGGGCTACCGCCAGCAAAAAAATGAATGGGATTATTGTGGAAGAAAAAGATCATTATTGGGTAGAAAAAAGAGTGGGTGCCAGTACTGAGCCCTGGGACACCCAGCATTCATTTGGTAGAATCTAAAAAAATGACCATTTACAATAACTGATATACGTCGATCAGAAAAAAAACTGGAGCCAAAGCAAAGTTTGGGGGAAGACCGAAAAAGAAAGTTTGTTAAAAAGCCCATCAAGCGGGTATGTCAAAAGCAACGATCGGGGATTCACCAAAAAATTTAAGGGACTTGTTCCAGTTGTATGGGACAAGGAAAAAGATCAGCTGGATTTTGTGAGGGAACCATTGGTTTGTCATGTAAGATCTTTTTTTTTCCAGATCCTTCAAGTTTTGGGGAAATTTGGTTTTCATTTTAAACAACAGAAAGAAGAGATATAGGTCTATAGTTAGAATATCTATATACTTTCAAAAATATTCAACAAAAAATATTTTTTCAGGAGTTATTTTTGACGTTTATTTGGAATTGAAGATTTATTGAAGAATAAAATTTGAAGATTTATAATCGGTTCACTAAATTCAAATCAAACAACATTTAATACAATGAGTCGTCCAAAACATCACTGCAAAATATTGTTACAGACTTTAAAAATATGTTTTTAGTTTATAGAATTGTAGGAGGTTAGGATTATTTCTCCCAGAAGTACTGCAAGCGTTGCACAATGGTGTAGGAGGTAGGTTTAGAGCTATAAAGAGTTTTGAAAATGTTCGAGAAAGGTTCTAATGGTCAAAAGATTTAACAGATGACTACCTAAAAATTAAAGAAAGTGACCTACAAAGGAACTGGTACAATTGAATACAGCCGTTTTTCTTATCTTATCGCTCCACAATTTACGAAACAATGTAACGTCACTTCCAAAAGTTAATTTTAAAGCGGAATTGTGCCTTCCAGTTGAGATACTTATTGGTCGGCGTTCTACCAATGAAAAGCCATTGGAAGATTATGTAAGTCAACTTGGCAATAAGCTACGACTAAATGCTTACCATAAGGCCATAAGGAATTTATGGTCGGTGAAAATGTTGGTACAATCCAAAAAGAACCAAGGGGCGTTCACCGAAACTTTAGGAGTCATGGGAAAGGCCAGTCAAAGGGGTAAAGTCCCCGCTTAAAGATCTGGTGTACCAAATTTAGAAGAGCCCATAAGCAAAGATGAATGTAGTAGGTACCCTAGAAGGGTTATGTCGCTATCAAGATCGAAAAGATACTTGATCAAGACGATCAAAATTTGTTAGGAAGCAATGTTACGGGCTTTAAAAATATGTGTTTAGTTTATAAAATCGTAGGAGGTTAGGAATATTTAATTTAGTTGAATAATTTATTTTTATAAATTACTTACTTTTTTCCATTCCGATTATTGCGAAGGATTCCGAAAACGCTGGAGTCATCCATTTTGCACTTTCCTTGCATCCTGTATTAAAAAAAATTGTTCTTGTTAATTCCAGACATTTCGGTTATCTTCCGCGCTACAGGAACCTTCACAAAGTTTAGTCTAAATTTAAACGGCATACTGTACATTTGAAGACAGCGATAACTAAACAGTTACCATAATAGTTACGTTTTATTGTTGTTACTATAGTTATGTTCTGTTTAACCCGATTGCTAATGAAAAGTTGAAAAACGATTCGTGTTTTTATACGAGTTGTTACAGAACAATATTTACACTGCGATTTTAAAAAAACTATTCGTCTGAGTTTATATTTTGATTTTTTACAAAACTGACTGTCGCGATTATACATATTACAATAAAATCAAATTTCAGCCTAAAAGTAAAAAGGGCTAGTTTTAATAGTTTGGCTTTACGTATTACTCTAGTAAGCAAAGGTTTTTTGCCGGAAAAAAATGTAGATGTTTTTTTTTTCACCGGTTCTATATGTCTTTTGGACTACTGAATCCGAATCTAAGGTTTGTCATTTCGCCAGGCATGAGCTTCGCAACGAAATTGCAAAAAATCTCATGACACTGTTTTTAGTTTTTAAATTATACCTCTAAAATAAGCGTTATAATACACTAAATTAAAGAAGACAAAATTTCCTATAAATACGTATAATAACTCCAAAGTCTAGAACAATCAATAACGTCGTTAGATAGTGTTGAAAAATGGATTTTTAATTTCGCAAAAAGTAAAACTATATTCTAAGTGCGCGCTGGTGCCCTACTATTAACTTTATACACCTCCAAAATCAATTATTTTATGATTACCAGGTATGTTCTGGTTACATATAAGGAATTGGTAAACTAAGTGATCCAAAAGGTTCGCTTATCAAACAAAGCTTATTACTTTTAATTTTTTAAGGGGAATAAGGTTTTGATAAAAAGAAACATATTTGAAACAAATTTTATTTACACGAAAAAAAAAAAAACAAAAACACCATTTTTTAAAACTTTCATTTTTATTAGTCTTCGTCATCTGCAGAATTATTACCTAAAACAACGAGAATGGAGACTTTAGATAACTATAATAGAAGCAATGTCTTTGCACAATAGACTTTAATATTATTAAAAAAAGGGAAAACCGAATATAAAAGAAGAAGAAGAAAAAATCATTACCTGCATTAAGGTCATGATTGCGTTTGCAGATGATTCGTTTAGAAGGACCAGGCTGTATATCCGCAATGACGTAATTTTTTTTTAGTCCTTTCAGGTCAATTTACTTGAGCTCTTGAAGGATAGGCACTGATCTCTCCGCTGAAAAAAATATAATTAGGACATTTTGATCTATGCAAGTGCAGAAGAAATTTCGGAGGCAGGGAAAAAATTCCTAATGAATGGCATTGCTTTTATTTTAGTTATCTAAAGTCCCCATTCTCGTTGTTTTAGGTGATAAATCTGCAGATGTGGAGGACGAATGAATATGAAAACTTTAAAAAAAGATGTTTTACTTTTTTTTCGTGTAAATAAAAATTTGTTTAAAATATGTTTTCTTCTATCAAAACCTTATTCCCCTAAAAAAAGGGCTTGTTGACCTATGGTCCTCACTCACGTTTGCCAATTCCTTAAATTTAACCAGGACATACCTGGTAACCATAAAATAATTGATTTTGGAGGTGTATTAAATGTAGGTCACCAGCGAGCACTTTGAATAATGTTTTTACCTTTTTAGCGAATAGTCAAAAAATGCCATTTTTTCAACACGATCTAACGACGTTATGGATTGTCCGACTTTAAATTATTTTAATTTTTTAGAAATTTTATCTCCTTTAATTTAGTTAAAATTACAAAAAAAAATGTTTATTTTTGGTTATGTTAAAAAGCCAAAAATCGAAAAATGAGATTTTTTGGTGAATTATGCCGGGAGGTGGCAAACCTTGAAAACATAAAGAACTGATAAGAAAAATATATATTTTTTTTGAAAACGCCGTTTCTGAACCTTGGACGACTGAACGAAATAGGAAAAAGCTAACTTTTGTACAGATTGCGGTTTTTTATGAACCATTTTTTAAAACATATCACTGTGGTGGTTTACTGTTAAATTTTAGATACCAAAACAGCTTCTATATTGCTCTGCAAACTGTGCTATAATGTGGTAATACCATTTTGGTTAATTTTTTAAAGAATAACGCCTAAAAAAAGTAATCTTACTTCTGCCAAACTTAGATGCACATAAGGAGTTGAGAAATGGTAAACTTTTGGCAGCATTGTTTTTAAGGTTAATGCTCTAATGGTCACGATTTTTGGTGCGCCAATTTATATGAAAATTCTATTTTTGACTATAAAAACCTCTCCTACAACACACAAACACACAAAAAAGTGATATTTTTCATTTGCGCTAAAATTGAAGTCTGGATTAATGTAACAAAAATATTCCGCAATCAGACAGACGTTTTTATAACAAGATAAATACTATTTTCCAATAAATTTTCTGCTTGATGTCCATATTTATATGTTTGCGTTAGCTTGTCACTTTGTTTGAGAATTTAATATCCTCTGAACCGGATTTGAGCTTGTTTGTAAACACATTGATCGATCAAGGTTGGGAATTTGAGTATTCTATTTTAATTCACATCTAAATCCAGCTTATTAATAAATTTATCGCCAGGAAAAATAAAACATTATATATGTTTTTTCCTGGGAAAGTCAGTGATATTTTGTTAAGACGGGACTTAATGATTTAGAGGTATGGAAAAAAAATCTCCTTAGGCAGCAGATTTCGCAGTCTAGACACTGTAGGGATAAAGGGACCAACAAAGTGGGAAGTTCGGGGCCTCCAGGGGACTGTAAAGGGGTAATAAAGGCGACTTGTAACTAAACGTTGAATGTAACATGTTAAAATCGAGCATTACATGCGGCGAGCTGCTGCGCTCACGGCTGCTCCCTCGGTTTGTCGGATTTTTCGCAAAACCCTTGGAATATTAGGAGCTAGACAATCAGTGAATCCAGTTTTGGTTTAATATTTTAATAGATTTTGTGGTTTTATAGAAAAAAAATTACTTGGCTCCCCCTGTATATTTATTAGATATTTTCTCCACAATTAAAGAAAGTGGTATTGGTTCCTGTTGGATTTAATTTGCAAACTAGTGCAAAATCTACTGCAATATGAATTGAAAGCAGTTTATATTGTTTATGCAAAATCGAAAATATCTTTTAGACTAAAGGGAAACATAGTAGCATATAAGGAATATGCAAAAGAAACTGTGGAACAAAGTAGCAACGAAAATGAAAATAAGAAAAGTCACGAATTTTTTTTTAAGTATGAATATGATTTGTTTTTTTTTTTTCGTTGGTACTATTGTTTCGTTCCAATAATTGTTGATTTCTAACCGCAATAAATTAAATTACAAACCCCAAGAGAAAAAGGTTGTACCTTTATTTTTTTTCCCTTTTGCACGCTTGTTTGCACGGCCCAATGGCAAGGCTGCCTCTAGTAGGTATATTCCGAAGAAGTATACGATAACAGGATTTGCAACGATCTAACTTTTAAAAGAATAGAGTTACATAGTATCCAATCATTTTAAATTATTAATGTGTTTCTTTGTAGAACCCCCACAACTTATAATAAAGGTAAAAACAACCTATAATTTTTTTTTTTTATCTAGAATTTATTCTGTTTTGTTTAATATACACATAATAAGGAAGATTACTGTTTAATTATGGCTCAAATTGACATGGGCAATGAGCAAATTCAAATCAAATAACTGTCAGTGTTTTAATTAGGTGTCAGTAATTACGCCCACGATATGCGAAAATGAGAAATTAAAAAAAAGGTTATTACTAGTACACAGAAATATGACATGATGGATTTGTTATTTTGCTTTATTAATGTTCGTTTAATTATTTTTTTACTGTTAGGTCATATACAATGTATAACACAAATTTATAGATATTGCTGGTCTAATATAGAAAGTAATAAAAACAACATTTTTAATTATAAATACATCTACTTCAAATTTCACTACAAAAATGCCAAAAAGATAAAACTAAAATTATCTTTCTTTGCCAAATAGTCTATGCCTTTTGAAAAAAACAGATATGTAATACCATTTTATATAACTGATGCGCATAAAGGGCATAACATTCTAAAATAAAAACAATTTTAGTAAATTAAAATCAAAATTTCATCAAAAATATCATCAATTATTAAATTTCTTTTTAGAATTGCAAAGATAAAATAAAACTAGTCAGTATTTATATAAAAAAAAACAGCCCTTACCAATCATACAAGCAACGCTGAGCACGGTTGGTATTTGTATATACAATCTTTCGTAGTTGAAAGAAAACAAAAAATAATAATCATTTTTATTTCGAAAATTCAAAAATTTTAAGGACTCTTAAATCAAACAAAAAAAGGGGAATTTCATGGGGCAACAGAGCAGGGCTGTTGCGGATGCAGATTTTTTCACATCCGCGGATGCGAATGCAGATCTTGTTTTTTTTTATAAGAAACAATATGGGTGCTGAAGTAAAATAGCAAGTATAGTATTTATTTAATATTTTTATTTCCTCTCTAATAACTTAGTGTGGAAGTTCAAAACTGAAGCATTATATTTAATAAAAATAAATATTGCCGCCTTCTCGGGGTCAAGTCTGTTACACAGAGGTTCGTAAATTAGACCCGCGCTACTGAACAATTATTCGCTTGGAACACTTAATAACCGAAATGTTATTAGAGTTCATACGTTAAGCGAAACTTAACATGTAATGATTGATTTACCGTAAACAAATGATACACAATAACAAAGGCGGAGTGGAAACTTGTTACCGAACGGAATCTTGGCTCCTATTGATCAATGATCACGTGTGGACGGAACGCGCCACTCGCCGGTCCCACCTAATTTCTTTCTTGTAGGGCAATTTGTGCGATATCCGCATCCGCATGAAACTCCGCAAAAATGTTTTGCAGATGCGTAAGCGGAGGCGGATGTCCAAATTAATGCGAAAGTTCCGAAATTGCGGAAGCGGATGCGAATATTCGCAACATCCATGTAACAGAGGTTTAAAAAATCAAATCTGGACCAAAGCTAAATCGCATAAAAAAAACCTTATCTAAAATTTGTAATAACATAATTTACCCTTACTCTAATGATCCATTGCTGCTTTACTGTAATATGTTATTCCCACCCTTTAGTTGGTTTTATAGTTATCGGTACACCAAAATAGGCCCGATGTGAGCGAAGGGCTCCACTGGAGGAGGCCTCTTCATTCGCCCCAATTAACTGTATGGGCAGCAATTTCAGGTAGAGGAATCATTTGGCCCTACTTTTTCGAAGATCTTCGCAGACGTACGGTCACTGTCAAGTCTTCTGAGTAGGTATGTAAGAATGTTACGTAAGTTTCTAGCATCACGGCTACAATAGAAACACATGGTAGCAGCAAGACGAAGCGAGTCCCTACAGATAGTTAAAGAGATGTTTCCCGAAAAACGACATTCTGTGGCCCCCCAGGAGTCTCGATTTGACTCCAGCAAATTTCTTTTTATGGGGTTATTTGAAAAATCGTGTGTACAATCATAAACCAAAGACACCGCTCTAATTAAAATTAAACATAAGAGAAGAGATGGTTGCAATCCCATTGTCTCTTTGCCAATAAATACATTTCCGTGCTCCTTTGGAAAAATATAAAAGACGAGACGGTGGTCATTTGGATGATATTATCTTTAGGTATCTTTAGGATTGCCAGATATCCGCCCGGTCGTAAAAATCTTGGTTAACCGGACAACAAATTGTCTGGTTTTTTCTTAAATTCATAAAAATTCGTGTAATTTAAGGGAAACTGTTGTTAATGCAACACAACACGGAAACCCAAATATAAATCAAGGTGCACTACAAACTATTTTTCCTGTACTTAAATCCAACGCTTTTAAAAAAGGATTTTTAGCGCTATGGGGAATGTCTGGACAAACGAAAAAAATCGTATGTCTGTAGAGCGTTAAAGGCAAACTTGCGTTTTCTTTCATATCAATATATTAGTTTAACTTTGTTCTATTTCTTCTATGTGTAATTTTTGTTTTGAGCTCTTATTATGATTTGTTAAAAACAATAATTTTTAAAGTATTTTTATGTATGTTGTCCAAGAAAGTTTGAAGGATAATGGAAGCCGGAATTATTTGATCAAAAAATGTCTGGCCCACTATGAAAATAACTATTATGAGTGAGCACCTACGATTCTGCGCAATAACAAAATTTCACGAAATGTTGTAATGTGTTGCCTACCTACACACTGTTAAATCAGTATGTAGGTAGGCAACACATTATACTTTTGACAGAGCCAGAGTCCCGTTTTCGTGTGCGATGGCGCGGCATTTATCAAACCATACCTGCGCTGTGCTGTTGTCGTCTCATTAATCCTTTCAAGCGAATTTCCTTTTTTTGTCGTTTGCGTCGTATTAATTTCGATTGTTTTGCCTTGTGTGATTTTATTTTATGGTTGCAGAAATATTTTGAATTGATAAAAACCTTCTTATTTTAGTGAATAGTGTTTATTGAATTGTAACTATAATTTTGTGTTTATTGTTTGTTATAATATCGTAACATAATGCCTAAAGGTTGTATGGTTTTGTCTTGCAAATTCAAGGGTAACAATCCGAAAAACCCCTAATTTGGAAAACAAGCCCAGATCAGCAAATATCACTTTTACAAGACCTTAAACTAATCTTAAATTGGGGCTTCAAAAATCTTGACCAGTTTAATGCTCCAAGACACAATCATGTTCGGTGTCGCGAAAAGAAGTTATTTAATCATTTTGGCTTTACTTTTGGGTATAACCAAAAGAACTAAAGTTCGTTGGGTATAACCTTAACTAGTACAAACACATTATATCCATGGCCTCAGCTGCTTTAAAAAAGCTTGAATTCCTCTTTTGAGCCAGAAAATATTTCTTCTTATCTAATCTGTATACTCTGTATGTACTTCAAATCAGACCATCTTAAGAATATTGTTCTTATGTCTGGGGAATGGCGTTTCCTACAACTCTTATCATCCTTGATTCCATTCAAAAAAGATCTGTTATTGTCTTATTAAAATCCCAGGCCTACTAAAAAGCTTCCTTTTCTTACCCACGGACGGGCTGGAGGGTATGTGTTGGGTATTTTACGGCTTCTGCTCTGAGGAGTTGGCAAGTATAAATTCTCTGACAGCTCCCAACAGAGCAATACGTAGTGCCACTTTTATGTATCCTTTTACAGTCCAACTTAAGAGGCCCCGAACTTCCCACTTTCTTCGTTCCGTCATCCCTCGAGTGTCTAGACTGGAATCTGCTACCCGCAGAAGTTTTCCTTTCTCCAAATATTTAAGTCTTGTGTAGATAAACTTGCTTTTACCATACTTAACTGTACGTTAGTATTGAAGCCAAACCTTGGTGGACTGTCTGACGATATAAAAAAAATGCTTATGTAAAAAATTCTATACTTCTTTTTAAATTTGATTATAATGTCACACTATTTTATTGTACTTTTAAACAAATTATAAATTTATAAAATATTGTATGAACCTAAAACACAAACAACCAGTTCAAATTAAAGTAAGTTTTTACTTTTCTTGACCCTTGCCGATTTCAATAATTTTTTGCACACGGAAGCGCTGATTTTTTTGACGTTTTATTTCTCAGATATCGATCCTTAAATATGAGAATTGATTAAACTTATTTACACTATCTTGCCCCTCTTTTATTACAAAATTAGTGATCAAACAATGTTTGAAATTTATTTAAAAAATAATTATTTTATTAAGATTTTTGGTAAAAATACAAAACTCACAAAAATATGGATCATTTAAATAGAAGGCTGTGAAGTGGCGCCATCTATTCTTTTCATATTTTAAATCAGATGATATAAAATTTAAGATTACACAATAATTTTAAAAATTCTATAATAGTATCGGTTATTAACCAGCAATGTTGTGCAAAAAAATAAAAAAAACAGTGAAAGTATAGTTACTTTGAATTTGACTTTGATGATGTCAATTTTATACATGGTAACTAGAATTATGAAAGTCCGGACCTGACCTACTATTCATTGCGCAAACTCCGCGGGGCCTATTCCCCTATTCCCGCTGCCCTGCACGCCTGGACAGTTTTGTTCTACAGCATTGGCCTTCCATACACCTTTAAACTTCCTTGATGTTGTCCGGTTTTTTTTGCAAAATATATGGCAACCCAAATTATCTTTTAAAAGTAAATCACTGTCTATTGACTAGGTTGTAAATACATAATTTTTAAAATAACTCATATGGGCTATTTTTTATATATTTTTTTAATATTATCCAATACATGGCCCACCCTGTAGTTTATTCTGATTTTCTCTTCTATTTTCCCGTTCTCATTTATGAAGTCCTTTATCGATGTTCACTTCTAATGCACCCTGTACACTTAGTAGCCCATTATCTAACTCGAGCCATGTAATATTAGCAGTTAATTAGCTCTTATCTAAACATCGACAAACAACAACTCACGTGACCTTGACCACGGATAAGCGAGATAGAGCGGAAACGTTTCGCACTGATTTATCTTCTAAATTGGGACGCTTCGTTGACCGTTCTGACGTCACTATTTGAATGGATAAAATGTGTCGCAATAGGTAACAAATATAACATTAAAGTATTTTTTTTGATAGTTAATGAAGTGCTTGTTTTACGTAGTGTTTTAGTGCATTAACAGTCTTTATTACATAAATAAAGAAAGCAAACTATTATTTTAATTACCCCTAAACGTAATGACAAAACCAGATCATTTTCTGAAATATACTAAAGAAGGATAATAAGACCAAGGTTTCCTTCAATAAACTAAAATAAAGAACTCTCAAACTCCTTAATATTCTATGCAATCAATATCTGTGTAACCGAATGTGCCAAGAAAGGCCTATGGGAGCAAGTATCTACATCCTATCGGCAGTTAGGCGGTCTAAAGACTTTAGTTTCATGTTGCTTTGACTTAAGGCTTGCCTGGGAATGCCGACAATCGGTTAACAACTGGCCACAAACTACATAGTTACTCTAATGTGCGTGCCAGAACATGAAGGAGTCGAAGGCAATAAAATTGCCGACGAACTAGCCAAAGTGGGAGCACAGGCCCATTTTACGGACCGGAACCTTTCTTCTGCACAACTAGAGGTCACCAATTGGAAAAACTCAGAGAATGGGAAAAGAGGAAAAAGAGACTCACTGAAATGACGCCCCAGACCAAAGCCAGGCGAAGAGATTCATCTCACAACCACCTAAGTGTACTAGAAGCTATCGAAGCTTCAAAAAATGAACTCAGGATAGTCACTTACTTTCTGACAGGACACGGCTCTCGAAGGTATCGCCTCAAAAAGATGGAAAAGACTAACAATGACCGCTGTAGGTTTTGTAACAGATCGAGCGAAACCGCGGAATACATACTATGCGAATACAGGGAATTCACACGCCAAAGGTTAAAATATCTAGAATTTGTTGACTCCCGAAGGTATAAAAAACTTGCTTCTCGAAACATTTCCATCTCCGCGAAAAGTTTGAGAATTATGGGGATCAACTAATGTGGGGTATCCACAAAACATCTTCCTAGGTCGAAGTGGGGGTAGGGCTTTGTTTAGCCGAGGCGATATTGGAAAAAGTTACATAGTAAAGACAACCTTCCCTTTAACGGCCTTCCACCTGAACTTTGTGCTTAACACCCCGGTTTTCTTTTAAATTGGTCAATATCTGTTATTGTAATGGTCATTCTTATATCTTTTACAAATCACTGCTAGTACCACAAGCACTGACATCGACTCTCTTTTTCTTCACATTAACGATCTTCTTTATTAACGAATAGCACTTGCATTAAGGATAGTTTCTGGACTTTCATTGTCTTCATTTTTTAAAACACAACGTTTTAACTGCTAAGCATCTCCATCCGTCTTTAGTTAAATACTACATGAGTAGCATAACCACTCAACAAATGAATATCCGCAAAACTAGTGGACCAAGTATTGAAACAGTGTAAGAGTGAAACAAATTTAGTAAAAAATTAAAGACGACAAACTATGCTGAAGATCTTATATGTAAAGGACATTTTGAAAAAATAGAAAGAATCGCAATATCGATACAATATTTCATGCGAATGTGAAAACCAAAAGATCAATGAAAGTATGGATTAAAAGACGCCAAAGATGCACAACACGAAGACAAACCGAAAATTTTGTTGTGATTATGCTTGTATTTAAGAACATCATATGAGTGATCAGATGCCTAAATCATACATCGAGAGCCGCATTGGAAAAAAAGAAAATTCAAGTAAGCAGCAGCAGCCATCAGCTAAAATCTTGGATGGTTTAGCAAACCCTCTATAAAAATTAGAAACTTTTCGGAAGCACTATCTAAATTTAATCTTACAGTTAGTCTTAGGCCTAGATTGTTTCATGCTTTGAACGCATCCGTCCATTGTCCATTGTCTGCATGTTTTGGCTCATTTAATATTTGAATAAATACCTTTTTTTAATTTAGTATTTACCTAAGAACGACTGAAGAGACCTACCAGTTTTAAATAAATAAAGATAATGGGAGTCCAAGAAACATCTTTGTCTATGACCTTTCAGCAAACCCTTTCATACTTTTGCTGACAATGGAACCCTTCACTCTTATTTTTTTCTTCTGCTTTTATCTTTATGGCTGCCCACAAAGGTTTGTATAATAAAGCCAACCGTGGGTTCTACGTTTTAAGATGTTAACATCTTTCGACAATTTTGTCAACGATGTCCAAGTACCGGAACATGCAGATATTGCATGCAAGATTCAGGTCACTAGACAACTTAATGGTTATACAAACGCCGACTACCTCAAAACTACGTCCTCTGTAACTAAGTAAGTCTTCGATAATCTTTCCCCTGATGATACAACATACAGATCGATTTTGTTAAAAAAAAAATATTTTACTATTAAACCGGAAAACACAATTGTCAATGGTTTTTGCATTCTTTAATCTTAAAGTGCGTAAAAATGTTACCAGTATGCTAGTTTGAACAATTTTGTATTTTAACTAATAACAAAGTAATTAATGGCGGACACTTAGAAAAACCCTGTCTTTCCTTCATCTTAAAACCTTTTAATATTTAAGGTCCGTAAAAAGAAACTACTTCTTAGCCTTAAAGTCCAGAACTCCTTTCCAGCTGAAAAAACATATTTTATAACTTAAAGCAGATAATGTTTTTACGTATATTTTCAAATAAAATAAACCTCCTTGACAACAATACCTTAAATCATGTGTCGTGATTGTTTGTTATTCAAAAACTTCTGTAATATTTTTTAAATTAATCTTCAGACCAATAATTCAATAATTTAAAAAATCAATAAAATAAATGATAATAAGTTATTGTGCCATATATACTTCAACAGTAACATTAATTCTCAATACTTAGTAAGATTTCACTGAAGTGCTAAATTTAATCGCCAGGTTTTTAAATTAAACGCGCGATGATATTTTTATTACTCTAAAGAATTACGCATTTCGATAAAAAGAGTTATTTGAATTTTAAGGAATTTTTTAAAACGTCTGCAGTTGTTGTATGCCAAATTAACTACGCTGCAGCAGTGTTAAAAATGTCATCCATTAAAACGAAATCTGTCAAAGTTTAACTTATTAAAAATGGAAGTAAATGAAACTTCGGTAATAGGTATGAAATTATTATATTAAATGCTGTCCAGCGCTTTCAACCAAACTAGGCCATCATCAGGACCGACATTGTCAAAATTACAGGAACTCAGTCATATGACACAAAACAAATTTAAACATTAAATATGATAAGTACTTTAAAATTCACAAACACTTAGACATACATATTAAAATAATAATACAAAATAAATTTGTTTTGTGTCATATGATTAAGTTCCTGCAATTTTGACAATGTCGGTCCTGATGATGGCCTAGGTTGGTTGAAAGCGCTCGACAGCATTTAATATAATAATTTTATACCTATTACCGAAGCTTCATTCCCTTCTATTGTTAAGGTATACTAGCCAACAACGTTTGTTAAAAATGGCCTTTATATTAAATTCTTTTATTATGATGTTTTTTACAGTTGCTTTCTAATAAAGTAAATCCATGACTTTTAAAGTTTGTGAGAATTGGTACCTAATTGGGACCTAATCTCGCTTAATTATTTTAACAAATTCAGTTGAATAAAATATGTTTTGTAAACTTCTATTGTCTTCATTTACTTAAAAAACACAACGTTTCAAACGATAAGCCGTCCTTAGGTGACTACAAGAGTATTTATACCAAATCTAAGTGTACTGGGGTAAGAAGGTGATTGACGTTCAACGCATGGAATTACCTAGGTCGAACGCTAAAATTATATTTAGATAGAAGTGGTTTCCAAACATTTCAAATATCTAAAGAGGGTGTGCTAAAATATCCAGAGTTTTGATTGATGAATGTCGCTTCTCTAAATTTTCCCTTCTTCCAGTGCTGCTCTCGGTGTATGATTTTAGCATTTGACCAGCTCATATGATGTCTTGGGTATATGGGATTTTAAGCATATGTTGTCTTAATTTCTTACTAGATTCGTTCTATTCTTACGCTGTTTCAATACTCGATCCATTAGCTGAATATCCCGAAAAACTAGAGGAACGTGTATTGGAATAGGGTAAGAATAAAATGAATCTAGGAAGAAATCAGGATCGGGCATTTTTGAAAAAATAGGAATAATTGGAAAGAAGTACAACATTGATACAGCATTCGGATCCAGTAAATTTTTAAGAAACTACCTAAGAAAAACTAATCCGGAAAGTCCTAAGGAGCAAAAGAACAGCATTTAAGAAATTCCATTCAAATGTGGCAACTCATACAATGGCAAAACTAAAGTACCAATAAAGGTACGGATAAAATAGTACCGGAGAGCGTATTGGCATTGTCTCCTATGGCACGACGCAACCTTAAAAAAATGTATGTCGAATTACCGAAGACAATGTTCCAAAGATTTGTCCATGAAAGGGTCGACATTTTTTCCTGCGTTAGGAAACCACGTGCTGAATATTGAAACATCTGAATGCAGTAGCATTTGTTGCAATTGCAGATATTGCCCCATTGTAAGGGGCAATATCTACTATACAAATCAAATTTAAATGTTGTGTTTCCCTAATTTATTATTTTATTGTAATAAATAAAAAACAGCCCAATAAGTGCCTTTTTCTTTTGGTTAGTTCTGGGTACTACTAATCAGAACTAACCAGAACTAAGTCTCACTTCTAGTTCTGCTAGTTTTGGTTAGTAGTAAGCAAAACTAACTAATTACTACTCAGTAGCGGCACTAGGATTTTCATTCTTTTTTATAATTTATAAAAAAATTGTGACTAGTAAAAAAATGGAATTTGCAGAAAAATGTTTATTTTTTTTGGTGTGCCCCAAGGAAAACTTTTAGGAAGCAAATCCCCTATCTGTTTTCTTTTCGTAAATTTGATTAAATTTTATCCTTAAATCTGAAATTCAAAAAAATATCTTTCTTTTTTTTATAAAATTATAGCCAGTTAAATTTTTTTACTCAACAATTTTCTTATGCAAATATTTGAAATGCCTCCAATTTTAAGGAAAATGCAGATATTTTTGCGAAATTACTACTAACCAGAACTAACCACGAGCAAAGATTAGATGGTGTTGCTAAACTGCACACTAAAACAAACAACAGGATATATTGTCTCTCCTACTAAGCACTACACAAAAAGAAACCGAAAAGTCTGGTACCGCTGTTCACGCTTGGTCTCAAGGACATCATATATATATATATATATATATATATATATATATATATATATATATATATATATTTAACATATATATATATATATATATATATATATATATATATATATATATATATATATATATATATATATATATATAATATATATATATATATATATTATATATATATATATATATATATAAATTGAGATGTTAGGAGCAAAATCAGAAGCAGATTATCAGCAAAACCCTGAATGCTTTGGCAAGCCGTCTTCAAATATTGAAATGTAATCTTAGCCTTAGACCTAGATAATTCCATTTCAGCGCCCTAAGTTAGAGATACTTACCAGTTAAAACGTTGCGTTTTTTAAATAAATGAAAACAATAAAGTCTAATAAACATCTTTAATTTAACCTTCAATATTGCCTATAATTTTTAAAGAAATAATTTGGTTTATTTAGTTATTGTGTAACTATTTACTATATTGGCAAGGATTTATTTCTTTTTGTTTTTTAAAATTTGTCTGTAGAAATAAATGGTATGCCAAAATGTCATTTATCTTTTCAGAAAAACTTTCAAACCAATACCAACCATATTGTTAATTTGTAATTTTATCTCTAATTGATTTTTTACTTCAAAAAAAATCTGACTTTTTTAAAGCAACTTTACCAGAAAATTTCAGTTTTTAACAATATTTTTAAATATTTGTGCCTGATTTTAAGAAGCAATTTTGTACTGCCAGATACCACGAATTAGATGGCTTGTAGTGAGTAAACTGCCACTAAACCTAACAGATAATTGTCTCTCTACTATCACAAAGTCCCAAAGTCTAGAGTACCTTTCACCAGGTCTCAAAGGACATCTTTTATGAAATGTAGACTAAAATCAGGATAAAGTTAATACCAACCTTAATTTAAGCTCTTCAATATTGAAATTAATTTTTACTTAAAGATAACATTTCAGCGCCTTAAGTTTAGTTAGATACGTGTACCTATTTAAAATTGATTTTTTTTTAATTTAAATGAAAACAATAAGTCCAATTATAACATCTTTTAATTTTTATACTTCAATTTGCCTAATTTTTAAAGAAATAAATTTGTTTAATAGTTATGAATAACATTATTTTAAATGATTTTATTTAACTCAATTTCTAAAATTTGGTTAAGTTTGATTAGGTCTCTTTCTAAAGTGATTTTTTTAATTTGAGCCCCTAGGAAACCGACTTTCATAACGCCTGTATACAAATATAATTTCTTTTGACCCAAAAATCCATTTCCCACGACCATAATTACACAAAATTAACGCAAAATTTAGTTTCATCTGATCAGCATTCTCTTGGTAGACAATAAATCATAGACATACACACACGCAGAAATCATATTTTTTAACATGCTTTTCCTAATATGGGGACCCTAAAACGTCAAGAAAACAAAAATACCATTGTTTCTTTTTGTGAAAACTATTTTTTCCTTAATTTTTTACATTAATAAGTTAACAGTGATCAGTTTTCTTGGTAACATTTTATTGAAAAACTTATATTCAAATACACATTCAGATTTTATTTTTATTTTAGAGTTTCATATTATAATTGGTGTTTAAAGTGAACTGAAAACCTATATTTTAATACATTACATGGAAATAATGATGTATCCAACATCCATCTATTAATATTAGGCGGCCTAACTTCTAGCATACAACACACCCCTCTGTATTATGCAAAAATTCTTATTAAAACAGAATACGAACTTTGTAATATATTAAATAAAAACTTCAATTATCATCTCATCTCTTATTCTTAGACTGTATTTAACAAAAACAGATATATTTAAATCAAACGCGTACATAGAGCTTTTACGTAAACACCCTTCGTAGCTAATTTTTCCACCCCTCTGTATATAAAGAGCGACCCAACCCCTTTTTGTCTAGCCTAGGCAAGCAAAATCTCTAATGCTTTGTCACCCCAAATCTTGTTTAAGTAATACAATAGTGTCGTGGGATCTTTCTATTTTATAATGCGGTAGTTTTTTGAAACATATTTTTTTTTCAAAAGCTTATAACGTCAGAATAAAGTTTTGCTTTTAAAAGTATATACACCTCTTTTGTTATAACTTTAATTTAAGGTATACCTATTAGAAGCTCGAAAAAAGACACATTTTCAATATTTTTTTTTCTACACTTTATTTATAAGATGGGGTAATCACACTTTTTCTATAATATTAAACAACTGTTGTAGAATACAAAAATATATATATTTTTAATTTTCTCAATCATGCGCACCTTATAGAGGGCGCCAAAATCGACCCCTCAAAAAAGCACTGCTCCATGGCGGACAGTTCATCTCTGGAACGGCAAGTTTAAAAAAAAATTAAATGGTTTTTAAAAAGGGAGCCGTCTTACACAAGAATCGACCAGAAAATTTGGAAAATTAAGTAAGAAAAAAATGGCGGACATTCTAAAAAAGTTTAAAAATCTACCTTTTTCCCTATATTTCTTTTTTTGATGCTAAAAGCATTTTAATTTTTTTATCAAATTGTGGGTCGATTCTTGTAGAGGAAGCCTAAACAAACAAAATGCGTTATTTATTTAAATCGAGCGAGTACATTCGGAGATTAACGGCCGAGTGATGATCGCGTTGTTAAATTTAGCAATGGACTTAGCAATTGTTAAAAGTTAACAGCGGTGTAGAATGTTTAACAAAATGTCAGATTTTGACAGGTTGCCTACTACAATCATTGAATAACACTGACAATGACGTTTTGTTAAACATTCTAAACCGTTGTTAACTTTTAACACTTGCTAAGTCCATTGCTAAATTTTATATCATGATCGCACGAAATAATTTCAAGAAAAACGCGTTTAAAGTTAGCCGAGCGAGCGGCAGCTGCGTAGAACACCTACGTCGAGCTGAGAGCGCGAGCACACCAAATTGATGTTTCTCGTTTTCGGTTTCGAATTTTCGTATAATGTTTTAGGAAGTTATTTTTGTAGGTCTAAGGAATCGAAATCCGTAAAAAAATAAGAATTGATTTTTTCAAAATTCTAATATAATCAAATATTCGCATGATATGTTGGAGCAGAGAATATTCTATTAAGTATCAAGTAAGCAGTGGATTTACAGACAGAACCACTTTTAATAAAATCGGAAAATTTTTAATCACAGCATGGATTGCACATTTGCATTTTAAAACTTTTTTTCGTTTCATTATATTTTTTTAGATTTTTTAATATTTTTTTGTACTATAATGTGTTAAATTCAAATATAGGCTTGATTTGTACCTATCACCCATAAGTTTTTTGAGTCGGAAAGAAGAATATAAATATGCACAACCCAAATCATAAACATAAACAGTGAATTTTTAAGGATTAGTTTTTCTTTCCGAAATATACTTCCTTTGGCATCAAAAACAGTATACAAAAACCAAAATAATTAGTTTTTTGTCTTTTTTCGCTTTGATTCTGGGATCTGTTGTATTTTTGAGGCTCCAACAGTAAGTAGTTCGCTAACATGTTTGGGGTCTATTTCTCCACTAAACCGCTTCAGCTGCAGCTTAAGTGACTTGTTGTATCGTACCGTCTTGTAAGATTGGATGAGTTGTTTAACTAGACCTGTGAAGTCCTCGTATTTATTGTTGCTTAGGAAGTTGCTACCTATCCTTTTAAAGGGAGTCCATGCCCTATTTTCTTTTGTCGAAGTTGTGATTTTAATATTTTTGTCCTTAAAAAGTTTTGATATTTGCGGCCCAACGATAATTACTTCCTTGAGATTTGCCTCACTTATATGTGCGATCTTCCGTCAAAAACATTTTTTTCTATATAAAGATTTAAAAAAATTGTACAAGCCCCAGTTTTGGGTAAAGAGAAATTAAATACATTTTTGCTGCCCTATTAAGGGATCACTAAGGACGTGTTCCAGACCGGGTGAAATGTTTTATCGTAACAGTCATTCTTTAACGACATAATGTTGGTTTTGGTACTGTTTTCCCATTTGCATAAAAAAGAACAATATTTGTTGTAAATACTCTGCAGTCGTGTAAGTAGTGCAACAACTCTTAGATGTTTTATGGTCTTCGTATTTTTTGCTTTAAAGTAATATACGCATGATTCTTTTATATTTTCAGCATTACTCACTGAAACTAATGGTTGTTCGTTTCCATTAAATAATAAAACTGCCTTTAGACTTGTCTTTCAAGAGTCAATTAACAAAAGCTACTCGGTTGGTTTGTAGAAAGGCCAAGTTCGTTATCTCGATTTTGTACGTGATAAGACAATTTACAGGTGAGTGTAAGGGTAACATAGGTAGAAATTATTGAAAAAGCCCATTAGTTCCACGGGATAGATTTCATGCTACGAACAGTGTACTAAGTCAATATCTTTATTATCTTCGACATGGACTTGCTTGATAATGTGGGTGCTATTAAGCTCGGTACACCCCGTTTTAAAGCTTATCAAGGGCGGAGCAACTCTTCCGCACTGTTTTACTACCTAAACCTAGGTTTAGTTAAGAAAACAGAGCTTTCCATATTCGCTGGAGACTCCGATATTGTTCGGCTCTAAACCATATTGAAACCTCCGACTTGTTTAAAAAAATTTTAGGTAATGCAATGCACATTTAGTTGCTGCGAAATGCACCCTAAAACTTTTGACATAACCGGATCATAGTATTTTTTGTTCTCGCGAGTTTATACTCTCGACCGTGCCTTGGTCAACGTCACCCAGTATGATTCTAAAAAAAGGTTTTGGAATCACTTCAGACTTTGAAACTATACTTTCGGCACTACTAAATGGCTGGTTGCGTTTCTTCTTGAATCCCGAGGGTTAAAAACGTTGATTCGGCTCCTTAAGGAGGAGTGTCTTCACTGGTCGAAGGTTAAACAGAAAGTCGACATGGACTTGATTATAATTACTAAATTTCTTTTTTACCATTCCACCACTTCTAAATTTTGCCATTATGTGTCCAACAATATTTGATGAAATGCAAATATTTCAGGATGCCTTTCATGAAAAATCTCAGCGACTTCCTCAAAGCTTTTGTAGTTGTCACCCACAGATAAAACAATTCTAGTCTTCTGTTTCATGGTTAGTTTCGGCACGTTTTAGTGGCTGAACAAATAAAAATGATAAATGGATAAACTGGGCTGGATGACATACCAGCAATCTTCTTAAAAAAAAGTGCTCCCGGGCTTGCACCCATCCTAACTCGCCTCCTTCAAATCTCTTACGACACGGGCATTTTCTCGGAGAGTTGGAAAGCTGCACTTGTGCAACCTATCCCCAAAAAAGGATGCAAAACTTTCCCTTCTAACTATCGACCTATATGTCTTCTTTCTGTGGTTTGCAAAGTAATGGAAAAATTCATTAATTCCCAAATCTTGAAGTATCTGAAAAAACACAAGATCTTACATGAAGACAGTAAGGATTCCGTCACAGAAGATCCACAGCTGATTTTCTTTCCTTTGTCTCACACAACTGGAACAAGCCCTTTCAGTGACTGTAGATGGTTCATTCCAGCTTCTATCAAATTAATGCTGGGGTGCCCCAGGGCTCAGTGCTGGCACCCACGCTGTTTCTTTTACACATTAACGATCTTTTCTCTTCCACAATCAATCCCATTTATAGTTTTGCTGACGATAGTACCCTCCACTCTAGTATTCAATTTCTTAAGCCACCATGTAATTCGAATTTGGAAAACAAGCGCAGGTCAATGCAGATATCTCTTTCACAAGACCTCAAACTGATCTTGGATTGAAGCGCCAAAAATTTTGTTCAGTTTAATGCCTTGAAAACACAGTCAAGTTCGCTGTCGCGAAAAAAGTCTGCCAATGCTCATCCGTTACATTTGCAGAACAAAGAGTCGTTTAATCTTGTCGGCGTTACTTCTGAAAAAAAGCTCAACTGGCACAAACACATTATATCCATAGCCTCGGCTGCTTCAAAAAAGCTTGGATTCCTCTTTTGAGCCAGAAAGTATTTCTCTTCTTCCCATCTGTATACTCTGTATGTATCGCAAATCAGACCCTCTTTCGAATATTGTTCTCATGTCTGAGGAATGGCGTCCCCTTAAATACCGCCGTTTGCCCACTTTTTTCCTATGAAAGCGGTTCTCCCCCGCTTTCTTTTTAAAAACTAGGAAGTAATAGTCTACTACGGCGGAGCCCCGCATTACCGCAGTAAGGCTAGATATTTGGGAGGTCGCCCTGTATCTCAGAGGCACCTTTGGGAGACATCTGTTTAAGGCACAGGATTTAATTCACTCATCAGCCCGGAGTTCGGTATGCTAACACCTTAAGTTAAGAATTGTGCTCGTCCTAGCTTCGGATCCCATCTCATACGTAGTGGCTGGAGTTCCGATAACCAGCAACCCCAGCGGGTGCCGATAACGGCAACTTCAGCGCATGTTACAAAAGATTCTACTGGAACCCAGCCCATCGACGGGGATCACAGCGGTGGGTAAACGGCCCAAAACAGTTCTCGAACGATCAAACCAGGTAGAAAAAAACAATAAACAGGTGGTCCCAAAAGCAACGACTGAAACTACACAGGATGGTTAGTTCCATTTGTCATTGAAAATTCAGAGCAACGGGGAGGGGGTGACCTACCCCCGGGCTGAAATGCTGGGGAGTTCACGATGTTAGATGTCCCAGCACTAGCCAGCATCGGTGGTGACATCACAACTATTTTAAACCCTTTGGGGAGACAGATTCGGCAAACTGAGCCATCCTGTGTAGTTTATAGTCGTTGCCCAAAAACAACATCTAGATCGTTGGCATGCGTTACTTGGTCGAAGACATGTAAGGTAATGCTAAGACTTTTGAAGAAACGCTGATCCTCCTTCTGGGGCCACTGTTGTCATAGGCCACGCAAAAATACTTGGGGGGAAAAAAACAAAAACTTGGCTTTGAAAAAAAAGACAATCTGTTGGAAATAATAAAAAACCTTTCTGAAAAACATTTAAGAAACCACAGACTACAGTAAAAAAAAAGGGGAAGAACAATATGGGCATGTGACCAACCTGCCTAAACCAAAACCAATTAACCAATCTTCCTCAGTTTCTAAGATCCTAATGATAAGTTCTAAATTTGATACACTATGTAGAGCTGCGGATTAAAAAATATTTATATTCCATATATCCCCAAAATACTCACATTAATTAATGGTCTAAAAGCATCTGCGTGATAATTGTCGAATCTATAATAATAAGAAGACCTTTTAATTGCCTCTCATTAAGTAAGCATATTTTCAGCAAAGCAATTTTATTTAATTCTTAAGTATTTAAAGAATTTGTATTTCAGTGGTTTAGTTACAACAGACCAAGAAAACAATTAATTTAATAATTTGTGAGTCATTTTTTCGGTCCATTATTTCATCAAGACTGAATAATTAAATTATATATTAAATTGGTCAAAAGTTTTGTACAAAGCCTTAAGTAAAGGGAACAATAAGAAAAAGTTGAAGTAAGTGGGCAGGACAGCAAAAATGCAACGAATTACTTAATTAAAGTTAATATTTTAAAGAAATAAATTTTTAATATTTGCCAATTTTTATTAATGTTGTTAACTTAAACTGCTCTTCCTTGGATAAAATCGAAAATGCCCCACTCTATTACTGATGAAAAAAATTTGTCATTAGGGAAAGACGTTGCACAATGGGACGAACCGACACTTAGTCAGTGAATAAGGGGTTTTCCCTAGGAATTATAATGTACCGGTCCAAACGACCTGAAACTTGGTCAGTAAGTAGAAAATAGCCCAAGAAACATAGTTTATATAGTGCCGTGGTGTGCTTTTTTCCTAGGGGTGGAAGCCACCCTTTCTGGAGGGTGAAAAATATACCATTAAAAATAACTTTGGAAATCGATAAAGGAGTAAATTCTAAGCAAAAAATTTTAAATGAACAATTTTTGGTAAGTCAATAGTTTCTGAGTTATTCCCGATTGAAAAGTTCTTTTTTATTAAAAAAACAAGTTTTAATAGTTTTAAAATAACTTGAAAAATTTACATTCTACAAAAAAATATAAAAAGAAAAATAAAGCCTATCAAAAGAAAAGATTAATTTTTTCTTTTATCCATATCCACATAAATAAAGAAAATTGTTAAAGGAATATATTTAATTTTAATTTATAAAAAAATTAATCAATTTGTGTGCTGACTTTTTTGTCCTGAAAAATTGGCTGTTTTGCAAAGCTACCTGTAAAACGTGTTTCGGTGACAATTGCTTGAATAGTCCACCAATTAAAGATCAAGAGGGGGAGGAGGAACCTAACAGTGGCAATGAATTAAACATTTCATTATTTAACATTTTGTATTATAAATATTTTTTTTTGTAATGAACATAAAATACTTTTATTTTTTCTTTTAAACCTTTTGAAAAATGTCCCTATCAATTTAAAATCTATAATTTAAAAAAAAGAAGTCGTTTTGAAAATAACTAAATAATTAAACTTTTTTCGGTTGCTAGGGGGGTTTTGAAGGTTAAAACAATGCGATAAATTGTACTGTACTTAATTTAAAAAATTATATTCATTTTTCATATAAGTACCTTTAAAAAAATTACAAATTGTCAAAAACATTTTTTGTGAATCACAAACCACCCCTATGGTAAAGTTTGAATTATTGTAATTAAATATTTATTATACGATAAACTATTAAAATATTTTTCTAAATATATGTGTAATTAAATAATTTGAAGATAAAAAAAAAATTGTAATTTTGTTATTAAGCCAAATTTTAAAAATTTAATTAAATTATAACTTATTAAAATATATTTATTTACATATTCAGATGATTTTAATTTGCACAAAGTTATTTCCATGGTTTTTAATTTTTTGGCATAAGGGGTGGTTCTTCCCCCCAAAAATAAAAGCACATTTAAACATATATAAACTTTAATCTAGAAAGGTAAGTAACTTATTTCCAAATTTTCATAAATGAAACTGTAAAAAAAAAAAATTCGAGTCAATCCCTTTTTTTCTCCCCATAGACTGTACTAACTGTGCCACCCATTTCTACAGCTCATATTTTTGGATCCGTTTGGGCCTATTTTTTTTAAATTCTTGTCTTAATTTCTACTGATCCTTTTTTTTTTTAGATTTTTGATTTGGGATTTTATTTTCTTGAAATTTCTCTCCAAACTTTAGTTTTTATAAAAAAAAAGCCGAATTTTCGCGCAAGCATACAGATTAGGTTTGGCATATATTTTTAGTCAAAGTCTTCCTCTTGATGGCCCCAAAGACTGTCCGCGTGAAAAAAAGGAACCTCATTGTTGTTACTCCCACAAACGGCCATAAAGTTTCGAAATTTTTCACACAAAAGGGACTTTTACACATAAAAGATGCAGGAAAAATTTGATTCATCAAAAATTGTTCAGAATCATTCAAGGAATATGGATAATCTTTTTAAAAATTTTGGACACATTTTCGGACTTCTGAAAAAATGGCCGAATAGAAAAATTTTAGGACTTTGAGATATTTTTTTATAAAAATCAAGGTTTGAAGACAACAACGGAAAAAAACCCAAATTAAAAAACCAAAAAGAGCAATTGAAGGGCCCCCGATTCAAAGAGGAGCATTGGGAAAAAAGAGCTCAAACGGGGGGTTTTTCTTATTAGTCCGAGAGGCCACCGCAAAAAAACAAGCCTATAGGAGAACCATGAACATTCTTTTATATTACTATGAACTATAGTCAATTCAAAGCCGCACTGCTGCCCAGCTCAGAGGGGGTTTAAAAATTTCATTTTTACTTTAAAAAATCGTGAAAAAACGTTTTTTTTTTTTTTAAAAACTCAAAAACTGTTGCTTTTAGAAAAAAAGGTATTTAATCAAAATTGATGGTCTAATAAAACTACGTTTGTTTTTTTTACAAATTTTTTGTAGCCCTTTTAGTTTTTAAGATATTAACGATTTAAATATAAAATAGAAACACAAATATCTCAAAAACTAAAGACTTTGAAAAAACTTAATAAACAAAAATATGCGTTTTAGTAAGTTATGTAAGGTTATTTACATCTTTTTAATTAATGAAATAATAAACAAACATTTTTGGTACAAGTAAGTATACCAGTTTCGATCTATCAAAAATTAAAATTAAATGTTCCTTTCATTAAATGAAATAAACTAATACTTATGTACCTCAAGGCAATGGGGATAACCTGGTGGCACGGATATTTTATTTAATTTTTTGTTCTAACTTTTTACCCCCTTCCATCTATTTGAAACTTTTAAAATTTAAAAAAATATTTAAAATTTTTTTAATTAAAAAAAAATATATAATAAAATGGTCCTGGCAGGACGCTAAACATTTCTCGATCTTCTATGCTACTATGTGTATAGCACATCGTTTAAATATTTTTATTATCGATTTTATTAATATCAATAATTTATAAAGACAGCTACTTGTTCAGAATGATCTTGAAAAATTTTAATTAAATTTTTCTTTTTTTCTATCTACTTTTTCTAGGGCCCCTTTTTTTAAACTATGATTAACCTTTATTTACTACTTTAAAAAAAAATAAATTTAAATTTTAAACATTAAGTCAACTGCGTTTTATTTTAAAATTTAAATCGTTAATATCTCAAAAACTAAAAAAAAGAAAAAATTATAAAAACTGGATTTTTTTAGACTATTTTAGTTAGTAAGCGCACCGTACTGCGACAAGAGCTCCCCCGGACAATTTTGGATGTACCCAATTCTAAAATACCAATAAAGTTTTTTGGTTGCATCTCCACTTCCCCTCTCGTTTTCTCACGTGGCGCATTTTTTGGGTTTGGGCTGGTGGGAAGTGCGGTAATAAATTCGGAAGAATTATTGTCAGTTTAGTTGTTTACTACGTTTTTATTTTCAGTAAGAGGATGCAGTGTTTATAGGCAAGTAGCAGGAGCTAGCTAGCGTCAACCGACTTCGATCTGATTTCTTATCAGTCATAAATTTAAAATTAGTTGCTTACGAGACCGCAACGTTTGCGTTTAAAAAACCAAACAGTTTTCCTAATAAAATAAAATAATTTTTTCAAATAAATAATGGAACGTAGGAAATATTTTAAGAAAATAATTTAATGTGCTTTCATAGAATAAAAAAGATAAACTCTTTTTCAAGTTATCAAAATGATAAAAAAAACCACCTTTTTGAGCCAAACAATAACCAAGATTGTCATAAAAACGCCTTCTGACATTTCTGTTTGGGAAAAATCCTAAATTCCCAATTCCAATTTGAAATTGCAATTCTTGTAGATTATTAGCCCTACCCTTGGAAACCATAAATTTATGATTTACGTGACCACAGAAAAAAAAATCGTTGGTTGAGACCATGAAGTGAAAATGTCGATTCATCAGTAAAAACAATGTTTCTTATAAATTTTTCATTGTTTTTTTTCATTTCCTACAGTTTCAAAAAATTGCCTTCGTCTAAAATGATCATCAGGGAAAATTTTTTGGGTTTTTTCCCCGGACGTAGGATGGGGTATAAATTTTTTTTCAGCACTCTTTTCACTGATCTTCTGCTAAAAAAAACCTGCAATTGTATTAATGGAAACTGTAGGATTTTTAATAAGCCCACTACCATAATTTCTTTCTTTTCCCCTTTTGTTGTTTTTTCTGAGGCACTATCATGTTTATTTTTTTCTTGGAGTTAAACAACCAAATGTCAGAAAGTTTTAATGACTCGGTAAATAGTGAAAATCGTGGGGGTGGGCCCTTTAGAAATAAATTATTAAATAATTCTCAAATTCCTAACAGGATTTACGTGATTCATTAAATAATTTAAATTTTTGTCTTCCAGTTCGTAAACATCCATTATTAATAACTATTTTTAAAAAACAACTTTTTGGTCGCAAATAACGACACAGTACAATATTCCTGTCGGCGTTCGATACTAAAGAACTATTTCAAATAAACGTATTGAATTGTTCGCGGAATAGTATATTAAACAACGGTTTGAAAACGACTTTTTCAAAAAAATTGATGGACCGAGACGAAGTCAAAGTCCAAACCGCGAGTTTCAAAGGTTTTCTAACGAGTTTTACGATACTTTTTATACGGCTGCAAAAAAAAAAAAAACATTTTTGTGAAAATTTTTTATTTTAAAAACAAACGCAAAAAAAAAATAATGAAAACAAACTACAGACTATAATTTAGAAAAACAGGAAACTCTAACTATTTTAAAATATTAATTGTAATGTTTACTTCTGCGGGAATCGTCGCATTGTTGATCGACTTTTAACGATGGAGACAACATTTTTGCACCTTCTTATACAGTTCTCTGTCGTCGGCATATTGCAGTTTTCTTGCGGCACTTCATTACTCAATTGCTGTTTTGGCTGTGCCGCAACAGACGACCCAGAGGGGAAAAGATCCTCTGAAACATCCATTTATAAACGAGTTTATCTATATAACTTTCCACTGAGGGTGGTTCCCTCCACTGGGCTTCAAAAGCCAAAATCTGATCCAGAATTCACCAATATTGTGGCTGACGACCGCCTAAAGCAATGCCCGGTATAGGCTTCTGGGGTTAACTAAAAAAATTTTGGGGATGTCTTTTTCCATACCGCCAATTTTTTAATTCAATGTTTTGGCGAGTGCATTTTCCATTTTGATATAAAAAACGATCTGTTTGCAGAATTTGGGGGTCGAAGGGCAGAATACTTTTAGATGGTGTGAGACTTCCTGACACTGAAAGAACGCATCTTCTTTTGGTATTTCAAAAAAATTGCGCTGCCAAAATCCGTCATATTTTCTTTTTAAGGAAGCACAATTCTTCTCCATGCCCCAGAGAGTCCGACTGCCACCACTGCCTGAAACAGAAAAATACCGATAAGTCTTTAGTTTTATTCATTTTAAGTAAGTACTTTATGGGAAAATAGCACTATTTAAAAACAGAATTGGGTAACCCCCGCCTACTAAACCTTCTCACTATAAAAAAAGACACCATAAAAAAAATAAAATAACTGTGATGCCTACCTTGATTAGCAAATATTTCGTCTGAAGCGTTCTTTAGGAAGGGGAAAAACATTCTCGCTAAGAATTTTGGACTTCTTTTGGGACAAGTTTCTGATTTTCTTTTATTAGGGCCTACTTCTGGTATTTCCCAATATCCGTATTTTGGTTGCCCTCAGGGTTGATTTAGCATGGAAAAGGTGCTCCAAAAGTTGAAGACTTGTATTTGTTGACAGCTCTTCAAAGTACACCAACATAACATTTTCGGAAAACGTTTGTACGTTGTTTTGTCTCCACTTCATAAACGATGTAACTCGGCTTCCTTTTCGATCTTGACTTTGTTGGAAGTAGGTTTGACGAGATTAAACTCGCTTTTTAGAATTTCTTCAGAATCGGGCATTTTTCGCGAAATCAAAATTTTTTTGTATCTAATTGGTATCTAATCAACAAAACAAGAAAACTATGACGGTTGCTATGGAATAAAGTACTTTGAGTTTTCATATTTTTGACATAACAATAAAAACCTTAAATCCCTATTGAAAGACAGAACCGTGTGCAAAAAAAAATATTTCTTGCACACATTTTGCCAAAATACAATTTTCAAAGCTTGTTTAGCGTGTGCAAAACCCCATTTTCAAAGCAGTCATTAAAAATTATTGACGAAAAACATGCGTGCGCGTTTTAGGTACATCCAAAATCGTCTAGGATCGTCCTATGTTCGCAGTCTCTGCGCTTTACTGTATACCTTTTTTCTTAAAATTAATAGCTTTTGAGTTATATTAAAAAAAAAAAAAGATTTCTTACGATGTTTTATGGTAAAAAAATGCAACTCGCTGAGCATAGGCAGCAGTGCGGCTTTAAATTGATTTGTTCATAGTAATAAAAAAGTTTTATTTGTATCTCTTTTGTTTTGGTTTCTTGCGGGGGTCTCGAGGGGCGGTGACGCTTCGTCCACTGGGGTTGCAAAAGGTGGACTGACCCCAGGTAAAGAATTTTTTTTGTGAAAGTTAGAAAGTGATCTTTTGCCATATAAAAATGAAAGGAAACTTTTGATTCAAAAAAAAAATTTAGGCGAAATAATAAAAAAAGCTTTGCGCATTAGATCAGGTTCCAAAGGCCTTCTATATGTCAAAAGCTAATGCTTAATGATTCACCAAATCTAAACATGTCAGATAATATATAAAATAATTTTTTATAATATAATGTATATAAAATTTTGTATATGACTAAATTATTTAAAATTATCCACAGCTTTTTTATTAATTACTTTGGGACATAACAGGGTCTTTGATTATATTTACGTGGCTTCTGAGGCCTTTATTTTTAAAGACAGAAAAAATGTTGTATATAAAAATTGTTGGATTTTTCCAAAATATCTTAAATTATATAACAATATCCCAATAAAAATAAAAAAATATGGTCAACTTCAATTTTTTTAAATGAAACTCTCTGCATATTATGCGCTACAAAAAAAAGATCTTTTCCTGATTTCAAATATATATATATATATATATATATATATATATATATATATATATATATATATATATATATATATATATATATATATATATAATATATATATATATATATATATATATATATATATATATATATATATATATATATATATATATATATATATATATTCATTGATGATTTTTTGGATGAACCCTTTTTAAATATTTTAGGTGTAATTATTAATAAATTACAAACAATTTTCCCTTTATTAGTACCCAAGGAAGCCATGAACAATAATTGTTATGTTGCTGAATTTGGTAAGTTTTTTTTTTGGACCAATAATGTTGATTTTGTGATTAAACTTCTGCTAAAGTGAAGAAAAACTTGTCGGTGAGTAGAAAAACTTGGATCTTGATGCATAACCTAGCTATTTCAAAAATAAGAAACCTCATTTTTTTGTTACTCCCACAAACGGCCATAAAGTTCTTTTTTTATTAGGTCGGTCCTGCCTGTTTGTTCAGGAAGATTCTGAACGGACATAAATTTATTAGGGGTTTAAAAAAATTTTATTATCTGTTTATTAAATTCAGATACGCATCCGAGATTGATATTTAGGGTTTTCTAACATTATTAAAAAGTAGTAAGTGCTAGTCCAATAGAAAAATATAATAATTATCCTGAAAAAACAAGGATATCAAAAACTTTGTTTTTTCGTGCTAGTCCTTTTCTATATTTTAAAAACTTTTTCGTTCAATAAACTTTTACTATTTTTTATAGTTCCCATAAATGGTACCAGTTGTAAAGGATATAAAAGATTAATAAGTAATATTCTCTTTGTACTGTTGTCACATTATTGTTACCATAAAAAAAACGCATAATAGCGATTTTTGTTTTTTCTGAATAGCCCATCGACAAAAACAATACAAACTACTATTATTAAAAAAAAATCCCATTTTAACTTTTTTCAATATCAATACGTCAATTTATTAAAACAATTTTTTTTTTCATAGCTTTCTTGATACTTAATATGATTTTTTTTTAATTTATTTATATTTTAAGCTTAAAAATGGTTCATCCAAAATATCAATGTATATATATATATATATATATATATATATATATATATATATATATATATATATATATATATATATATATATATATATATATATATATATATATATATATATATATATATTTCAAATAAGAAAAAAAAGATCTTTTTTTTTAGCATATTATCAAGTGTCCCATTAAAAAAAAATTGAAGTTTCTATATTTCCATTTTTTTATTGCGATATTTTACTGATAATTTCAAAAGATAATATGGAAAAAAACCCACAATTTTTATATAAAACATTTTTCTGTCTTAAATATTCTTATATAAATATTTACATTGGAAAGTCTTTGATTGACAGATCACCAATTTAAATTATATCTCAGTCTCAGTCTCAACCAGCGTTTTAAAAAACAAGTGATTCAATACCTATATGTATTTAAAAATATAGTATCCTTAATTAAATATGGGCCTTTAATCGAAAATATTTACCAAGTATTATTATCTTAGGAATATTATTATGAAAAATAAATAATATAAAGGATACTGGAATTCTTTAGTATATCTTATTACTGTTTAAATATTATAAAAGGTAATCTGGATTATCAAAAAATATTAAGATACAAGTGTTTGATATTAAATGTTACAATCATTTTACTGGTAGCTATTTACAAAATTAGAGTTATTATGAAAATATAGTAAATTGCACCCCACGCTTTTACTATAATTTAATTATTTTGTTATTAACCTAATTTTTATTTTAATCTTATTCGAAATTAATTGGTCATAACTGATTATTAGACTTTTTTTACTGTAACACAAACTTTTACCAAAAAATTATTTTTTTTTTTTTATTTCTGGCCCGGGGGAGGCCCCCCCAAAAAACCAAGCCTATGGGAAAACCCCAAATGAAACTTTTTTTATATTATATGAACTATTTCAAATTGATTTTTTTCCCCCTTAAAAAAATCGTAAAAAATGTTTTTTTTAATGTCACTAAAAACTATTTATTTTAGGAAAAACAAGTTTATAATCAAAATTGACCCGGCCTATTAAAACGGGTTGGAATAATAACGATTCAAATTTAAATAAAAATGCAAATATTTTAAAAAACTAAAAGAGTTACAAAAAAATGAAATTAACGAAAAATATCCCTTTTTAGTAAGTTTTAAAAAAAATTTTCATATTTTTAATAAAATAAGTATTAAAGATATATATATATATATATATATATATATATATATATATATATATATATATATATATATATATATATATATATATATATATATATATATATATATATATATATATATATATATATACAAGGGTAAGTCTGTGAAGTGGCCCCCCCACTATTGCTTTAAATTTTTAAAATTTGGGGAAAAAAATGTTTCATAAAAAAATGCTCCATATTTTGCAAACAATGTTATGTATACAGGGTGTATCAAAAAGCGTACAAGGCCAAAATTAATTTTTTTAAATGACTCCCTATATTTTTTGTTACATTTTTGTTTTCTATATAAAATTCTAGATATTTTTTATTACGCATATCATATCCCTATATTCAATTGTTTACGAGATATTCTCATTTAAATACAATTTTAAAATGAAAAAATCGGCTCATCTCTTAATGTTGTTTTACTTTTCTATGGTTTTTATCGGTTTTTGTAGAGTGACAAAACATCCATAGTAATAATTAATAAGTAATTAGATATCACATGACGAGTAGAAATAGGAAAAACCTAAACAAAAAAAAACGATTAAAACATGTTTTTACAGATTAATAAACTGTTTTTACATTTTTTTAATCTCTAAAACAAAATATGGCTATTATACAACTCTCAAAAAACCGCTGAAACCATTGCAACGTAAACAACTTTAAAAAGATGAGCGGTTTTTTCCCTTCTAAATTTGTATTTAAATGCGAATACCCGTAAACACTTCAATAAAAGGTATATGACATGCTGAATAAAAAATATCTAGAATTTTATGAGAAAAATAAAAATTAACAAAAAATATAGGGAGTCATTTAAAAAATGATTTTTTGACATATGACAATGACATTTTTTCCCAGTTTAAATATTTAAAGAATGAAGGAAATGATCTCACTTCATATTACCCGTATATATATATATATATATATATATATATATATATATATATATATATATATATATATATATATATATATATATATATATATATATATGTTTTGGGCCCTTTTAAATATTTCGCTAATAACAAGAGTTTTTCGGGTACAATAAAAATTAATTCAAAATGTTTTATTCATTAAATGAAACAAACTAATACACATGTGCCTCGAGGTAATGGGGGTTAATCTGGTGGCACGGATTTTATTTAATATTTTTTTGTCCAACAACTATACCCATTCCGATCTACTTAAAACTTTAACTAAAATAAAATATATTCTTTATTTGATTAAAAAAAAGCCTTCTTTATCTGGCTGTTATATACCTAATAGGACGCTTAACATTTCTCGATCTCCTATGCTACTATGTGTATAGCTCATCGTTTAAATATTTTGATTATCGGTTTAAATATTATTATTAATAATTTTTTAAAAACAGTTAATCGTTCAGTATGATCTAAAGAAAATTTTAATCATAATTTTAACATTTTTTTTATATATTTATTTAGTATTAAACTTTTAAAACCATTCTCCTATTAAGCTATCTACTTCTTCCGGGCTTAAAGCCATTCTTATTTAAATTATGGTATTTACCCATCTATTTACCACTTTAAGATATGATCAGGGCCGGATATAAAAACAAAATATATTTAAAAATGGTAAATAATTATATAATACATAGGTTTTTTTTAAAGCTATGTATTATATAATTATAGGCAAAACCCTCTACTAACATTTTTCTTCGAACCTTATTTTCTGCGAAATTATTAATTATATTATTAAAATTAACGATTACATTTGTTTAAATTAATGTAAATTTTCCCCCGTGCCCCAGGCTTGGGCCCACTCGGCCTTTGCGAAAATCCACCCCTGGATATGATTAAATTAAAGTTTAAACATTAATTCAACTGAAAAAAAATTTATAATTTTTTTTTCATGTTAAAAATATCATTAAAAATTTTTTAAGTTTATTTTAAACGAGTTACTGTCTTTATAAATTAATAATATTATTATTAAAATCGATAATAAAAATATTTAAACAATGAGCTATACACATAGAAGCATAGAAGACCGAGAAATGTTAAGCGTCCTGCCAGGTATATTTATAACACCCAGATAGAGAACCTTGCGAGATACGTTAATAAATACAAACCAACTTTTTTTATCTGTCAAACTTTTAAAAACACAAAAGCAATTGTTTCCACGGCAAGTCACCATATCTAGCTACTATTTTCATGAAAAGTTCGATCTATTGCAATGTATGTGGTATACACGATTCGTTACAAAAAAGAACATTAACCTACATAATAAAACAAAAATTTTTAAATGAAAATGAAAAAATGTTCGTAGTGTTTTGCATCGTTGGATTTGCTTTGAAATATCCGGATTTAGCAATGTTGTGATGAGAATAATATGTTCCTATTTCGAGTTTTTATAAAATCTAGTCGAAGTATGTTTCCTGCGAAAAATGTTAGAACTTTAAAAAAGATGAGCCATAGCTCATTCGACGAGGAATGTAAATCTGAGAAAGGCATTTTTAACATTTATATTATATTTATTTATTAAATAAATTAAAATATATAATTTTATATATATACATCAAATAACAATATTCTAAAATTAACTAAATCTATATTTAAAAAATTTAAAAACTTCATCAAGTCCTGGTCTTCCTGGATTGTACCTAGTAAAAAATGCTGCATTACCCCTTACAGCTAAACCAATTCTTTGGATAATGAAACTTCAGATTTTGCATGGTATTTTTTTACAAATTTCATTTATAAAACCCTTAGCCTCATCACCCAAAGGACCAAAAGTTTCAACAGCAAACATGAAGATAAAGCAGTATTCAAGCTCTTTATATTTGAGATGTTTTGTTATTTTCGGTAATGCCAGCAGCCGTACCTACTGAATTAGAAGTCTTGTCCAGATAGGATTTTGCAAGTGTATGGCTGCAAGTAGCGTTCTAAAATAATTGCTTTTCATATTTCCAGGGAATTAAGGTCATTCCATCTACACGTTTTCCATCGCTTTTGAAACTCCAAGAGGCTCTAACACAGAAGGATTTTCAGCTAAAATTAGAGCTCTCTTGATAATGTCATTTATCTGACTGTATCTAGAAGAACGTCCTGCCCTTTTTTTTTTCAGCGTAATCCATGTAGGCCATAAATATCAGCATTTTCGCCGCAAACGCAGGTGTGCTCTCCACACACAGGCGGACCAAGTCTGAGAGCGATGAAAATATGGAATGTTTTGTTATCTAACAAATTTCCCAAGGATCAAGATGGAAGTGCGTTAATCCAAGCATTACTTTCAGGGCCCTGAAGAGCAAGTAGACGTGCCTTATCTTTACTTGTCTGGCATATGTTTGTAATATATTTGTGACGAGCTTGGCAAATCAAAAAATTAAAAAAATTTTCTGTTTTTTGGTAATTCTTGTGGTTAATCATGAAGATTAACATCTTACAAAACAATTGCTAAAATCATTATATCTGTCGCAATATATATATATATATATATATATATATATATATATATATATATATATATATATATATATATATATATATATATATATATATATATAAAGAAATATATTAATGGCAGCTGAAAAGTAACCTCATGGGCCCCAGTATATGGTCGAATGACCATAAAGTTAAAAAACTTTGCATTTGAAAAAAAAACCCCAAAAATAAAAATTTTTTTCCCAGGATAATTTTTATAAACAAACTTACCTAATTAAGATATTTCACAGTAATAAAATTTTAATAATCTTAATTCTGACAGAAAACGAATCAACAATATTTACATAATTTTTCTTTGATTATCATTAAAATTTTAATTTATAAAATTTTCCGAAAATACATAACAAATAATAAATTAAGGAAACTAAAAATACTTTTGTTATTTTGTTATTAGGTCAAAGAACGGGTCTTGTCGAGCTAAAATTTTAAATATTGGGTCATAAAATTTAAGTTTTATAATTTGTAAAACATTTTTTAAAAATTTCACCTATATTCCCCAACCCTGTGACTTGGGGCTCACTGTTGTTCTTCGAACTTTAAATTTTAACTAATATAAAGAACAGTCGTCAAAGAATATTCGAAATTTTAATTTTATCCAGAACATCTGTTTTTTTACAATTATTTACTATAAAGGTTTAATAATGGTAAGTTATTAACCTTTAGTTGATCATTTAGAATATACTGTGTGTTTTTAATATTATTAATTTCCAAGGATGCCAAAGAGACAGTTTTTTACCTTAATTTAGGATTTCGTATCCGTTACTGGAGGTGTGGCTATGTTCTATAACATGTGAAGCATTAGTAGAATATTTATTTTATTTTTATCAAAACTGTTTCTGTATTCTGAAATTCTGTTCCCAAAGATCCTGACATATACCTTGGAAGATTTTGGAAGATTTTCTACAGCTCTGATATTTTCTTTTATTTATTTTATCTTCGGTTTTTTTATTTAATTTTGTTTTTAAATGTTATTCATAAATACTCAGAGCCGTTTCAATAGCCATTTATTTAACTAGGTTAAGTTTTTAAAAATCATTTTTTATTAAGGGGGTACAGTTTTATCACGATCCAAGAAACTAAACTTGACTTGACTTAGGCTTGGAATGCAATAAAACCATAAAACTTTTGGATTACCGTGCAGGGCCACACTATACCTGATGAAAAGTTAAAGTACTAAGTAAATTAATTTTAACAATTTATTAATTCTACTAATGTGTAAAGTTGGTTGGGAATTAAATAAACAAACAAATTTCATTTAAAACTATATTTTAACAGTATACAATACTTACATTTAAGAACAAAATAAAAAACACCATATCTTACTCTAAAAACAATTTACGCTTTCACTACTATCTTTAAATTAATAATAATTATTTTTACAGGTTCTAGGCTATTTATACTTATATACATAGAGCGATAAGAATTTTCAATTTTTTCAACGTGTTTAGTACAGTTTCTCCAGTTTTCAACGGTTACATTTTTGACTTCTGTTTTTATCAATATAATCCCACTAGGATTTAAAGTTGGTGTATTGTGCGCGCGTATGTTAGACTTAAGTTTATGCCAAACAACTCGATCGAATTGAAAATGCAGTAATATGGCGGAGAGCGATAATGCTGGAACTTTCTGCTCTTCGTACCTGATAAATTTTGCGACGAATTAAATCTTCATTGCATAAATCACCACTGTCTTTTCGTACTTTTCAAGGCTTAAAATTATTTAAAATTTTCCACATTGTACTGTGAGGAACGGCGGTTAAAGTTGATGGTTTTTTAATGAAAAGTCTTTTTCTTTGGGCCCCCCTCTACAAGCTTTTAAATAAACACTTTTAACAATTATTTTTGCCTCAACAGGCAAAACATTTTTTGGTTGCCTGAAACGGCTTTTGCACTGGACATCTTTCAAACACATTACCACCCAACTTAATAACTGACAGTATTTCAGGAATAAAGATTTCTTTTATAATTATATGTTATAAATAAATATATATATATATATATATATATATATATATATATATATATATATATATATATATATATATATATATATATATATATATATATATATATATATATATATATATATATATATATATATATATATATATAAAAACATATATATATATATATATATATATATATATATATATATATATATATATATATATATATATATATATTAAAAAAGGAAATTCTTTGGGCATAGAGGCTCCTTAATAAATGAAAGAAAAATAAAATATCCTGGTAGGTATGATTACTACGGTTGGTTGTTTTAATACGAGGCCTAAATAGGGATAACCCCGGCCCAAACCAATCCGACTTCCGTGTTTCACCCTTGGGGGGTCAGGTCAGTCATGTTGCACGTCACCTACTTGAATTGGAAAAAGAGCTCATTCAAAATTTCCCAATATCCGTGAACAAAGGGGAAGCCATTTTTCATTAAGTGTGTTGTTGTAAGCAACTTCTGACTGTTTTTGGTAATACACCTACATGGCGCACATTAACATCTTAGCCTGTCGATTCTAAGATTGGTTTTTTTTGAAGTTACTTGACGAGATGGCGCTAGTTGCTACTAACGTTCAGCTATATTATGTTACAGATTTTTAAAAAGGGAGCTGGTTTACTCTTCAGGGTGTCTACGGCTCCCATTGGGGTGTGACCCCCCCAACAACGGTGAACACTTGGGTCGGATTGGCTGGACCGTACCCCATATGACTGGGAATAAAAACAAGGTAGGTTAATTTCATCCTACGGGATATTTTATTTTTTTCTTATTAAGCCTCTATGAAAAAAAAATTTCTACCTTTGTTTTTATTTAAGCTCCCAAAAACTTTAATTTTACTTATTATATTGCAGTTGGGTGAAAATCTGCTTTCCCCCCCCTTTTTTAATTAAATCACGTTTTTTAGTCATGTTGCGTCACCTACTTGGGAAATTTGGGAAAAGAGCTCATTCGAAATTCACATATCCGTGAACTAATGGGAAGCCATTTTTCATTAATGTTTGGTAAACAACTTCTGACGTTTTGCGTAATACCTACATGGCGCACAAAAAATCTTAGCCTGTCGATTCTAAGATTGGGTTTTTAAGTTATGACGAGATGGCGCTAGTTCTTCTAACGTTCAGCTGTATTATGTTACAGATGTTCAAAGGGTAGCTGGTTTACTTTCAGGGTGTCTACGGCCTACATTCTTTACCATCCCCAACAAGGGGGAAACGGGAGTCATTGGCTGGACCTGGGGTTATCCATATATTTGGAGGCCTGTAATTTTAAAAAAACCAACCGTAGTAACCCCATACCTACCAGGATATTTTATTTTTCTTTCATTTATTAAAAAAGGGGCCTCTATGCCCAAAGAATTTCTACCTTTTTTATATTATTTATAACAAGGCTCAAGAACTTAATTTTTTTTTTATATATATATATATATATATATATATATATATATATATATATATATATATATATATATATATATATATATATATATATACCATCAGGTATAAATTGCCATTATCAAGTAATAGAATTTAAAAAGTCTTATAGAGTTTTCAGGTAATAATTTCTTATTCGCCAACAACAAAATCAAATATTAAGCAAATTCTTCCTTAACTTTCACAAGTTGTTATGGTACGCTGCAAGAGCTCAGGTCCTAGGAGATTGATTATCTTTAATTGTGGTTCATTTAATTTACTGTTTTACATTTAAAGTAAAATAAAAAATTAAATAAAAATTTTTTAAACCCTTTAAAAAAAAGTCTTTTTTTTAAAACATATAATGACATGATTTAATATCATTAAAACATTCTGTGTCATAACTGATGTAGGAGCGAATTACAATTTTTAATCACTCTAGGAATAAATCTTTTTTTCAATTTTTGCATTCTATCGAATGAAATCAATGTTTCCGGAAAGTTTTTCTTTTAGAAAATCAAAAATTTCATCAAGGGGACAAGGGGCCTGGGGCGGCATACAAATATATTTCTTTCAACTGGGTCAAAAAAAAATGTTATCATCTTTTTTATATATTTCTCTCGCTAACGTATTTTCTTTCTCATTTCGAAAAAATATGCCATATACCACACCAGCATGTGACTGTTGCTGAAGGGTTTCTCAACAATCTTTTGTGTTTTTTACTCCAAACTTAAAAAACGACAGTTTTGCTCCTTACAAAACCCTTTTTAAATGAAAACAAGTTTCATAAAAAAAAGACTTATTTGGAAAATCAGGGCTATGTTCAAATTTCTCTTGCGCCCAACTGCTACACAAGAACGTTTATGATGGTCAAGTGGCTTCAGTTCTTAAGTCAGCATCTTTCTGAAGGTGTAAGTCAAATTCTTCCTTAACTTTCACAAGTGTTATTTTAGAGTTAAACTTATTAAAAACAAATATTTACCGATACATTAATTTTCTGAAACATTGCTTTTTAAGCAATATTTTCTACATTTCTTGCATTCTTCATCCAAGTTGTTTTTATCGTCTAGAGAAAATTTTTAAAAAAAAAACTTATACGGGTTGACTGTTACTTACTAGAAATTCATTATAAAAAAAGAAGCGACAAAGTGAAAAAATACATTTTCAACAATCTCCCCAATTTGTTTAATGTGATGATTTGAATAATGTTAAAAATTTAAAAATTTTTCCAATTCTCAAATTTTTTTCACAAATCAGCAAATAAAAATTCCAAGTACAGTGAGAAGATTATTTTTTTCGAAATTTTCAGGTAGAGGACTGGTTTAACATAAAATCAATTATTTTTGAGGTAAGGCGATAATTTTTTAAAATAAACAGTATAGCGTGTTCATAAGCTTGCGAAATGCGATTTACAATTTTTGAATTCGCAAAATTTTTCCGCCGGTTTTTGGTATTTCATAGCGCTGCGACTGCGATTTTTGGGGATTTAGTGCTGGAACTGTTGGCAAGATGTAAGATGGAAGTATTGACCAAGGTTGAGTATTGACGTTTTATTGACTTTTTAAATTTAAAATTTCCCCTTCTTTAAAATTTTTTTTTGTTTTATTTATAATTATTTTTTTCTAACAATATTGTATCTTATGCTAGGTTTTTTCTGTGTATTGTTTTAATAAACATTTATAATCCTTTGTCGTAAAGTGAATAATAAGGATCATGTTAAAAATTTTTTACTGGTGAAGAAGGGCTATTGCATTTACTGACCTTCATAATTGCATCTTGTAAGGTGGATTTATTAAAACAAACAACAAAAAAAAATAGAATATACTTTCTTCCATAAAGTCTTTATACAGGCAAATAACATAAAATAAAAATAAAAATTACTTTAAAAGGGTCACAACATTTAACCTTTGAGCATATACTTATAGAGGAAGCCTCTAGGCAGCAAGCGAGAGCGACAGAAGAATTACAGTATAACCTTTCCCTCTCGCTTCTACGTGCTCATTGGTCGGTGAGAAGGGTATATATCCCACTCGTCGTGCTGATTCGTAAAGATCCTTCTCGACCAATTGATTGGAAGGGAAGAGAAAAAAAGATTATATTTTGATTCATCTTTCTCTTTGCACGCTTTGGTACTGTCTTAACGGGGGGAGGCTGAATCAGTATGAATATAAAACTTTTTATTTTATTTTTACTTGAAATCACAACTGCATATGTGCTATTAAAACAAATGAGAGAATGACAGGTTGTCATGAAATAAAGGATCGCTTTAATCCTATAAGAATATGATTTTATCGAAAAAAAAAAAACCCCAGTTTTGTTTTTTTTTAGAACTTTAAAAGCACACACCTTTTTGACAACGCTCTCATAAGAAGCGGTGTTTTGATGTACCCCGCCGTTTAATTATATATATATATATATATATATATATATATATATATATATATATATATATATATATATATATATATATATATATATATATATATATATATATATACATATATATATATATATATATATATATATATATATATATATATATATATATATATATATATATATATATATATATATATATATATATATATATATATATATATATATTTTATGTTTAAAAATTACATGGCCCCAGGAATTGAACCGTAATAACCCAATCTTTTTAGCAACGCCAAAATCAAACAGTATCTATATCCATACGTCTGTGGTCTTCAATTTTGCGGAATTCGCAAAATCTTAAAAATTTAAAATCAATTTTTCCGCTTCTACATTTCAAATATTCAAAAAGCAAAAAAAATGACATTATCCTCTTGGGCAACTCACATATTTTTTAAATCGACCAATAAGAACCGTCAATTTTTTCCCGCCCTAGATTTTAAATACGAATCGCAAAAAAAATTAAAAAAAGAGAGCTCCTACAATTGACACATTTGAAATCGACCAATCAAAACAAGTTTCCCCAAATTTGCAAATCGCATTTCGAAATGAACTACGCTTTAGGTACATTTTAGCAAATTTAGCAATTAAAACAACCTAACTTAACTTTATAATATTATTTCCTCGTACCTTGTAGTTTGTATTTTTAGGCAAAGTAAAATTAGAAACAGTTCGCATTGTTTTGAGGTTATCTCAACTTTTTTTCAAAACATCGATAAATAAATACTGAAATATACGTATTTCACATCCTGTAAAAAACTCTTAAAAAAAAAGATGTATAAATAATGCTAATATGTATTTTTAATACAGCTCATATGGATTATTATTTACTTTTAAAAAAGATTTTTGAAAATTAAATTAAGAAAAGATTTCCTTTTTGTAGTCTTAACAATACAGATTAATGAAAATTGACTTACGCTGGTTGTCTGGTTATTTAAATTTCATTATTGGTCGTCGACATTACCCTGTTCTATGAAGGTTGTAAATAATGTTTAATTTAAAATTGCCAGTGTTATGACTTTTTGGTATAAAAAAAACAACTGGGGCCTCGCAATGTGTTTAACTAATGTAAACAAAAGTAAAAGATGAATTATGCAATGGCATATACCCAAATAAGTCCTGCGAAAGGGGTTATGATAACATGAACAAACGAACACTTTTCTTTTTTTTTTGTAATAAACTTTATTTATTAATATATAAAAAGATGCGTAAAGAAATGTTATCATGTTAAGTCTAGTTTCCTACGTTTTACCCAATCATCCAAAACTTTAGTTTTGGGATAAAATACTTGGGGGGGTGTCTTGTTCGCCCGCCGGCAATAGAAAATCATCATGGTTTTTGGGAAAAAAATAAAAGAAAACCACCCTAAAAAAAGCTGGTTATTTTCAAGTTTCTAATTCCACCGCTGAATGGCGAAAAACCAAGAAGAAAATGAAAACATGCATTATTTAAAGATGCCATATTAACTTATGTCGTTGATATTTCTCACAAACTATGTAAAATGAAACTTTTCTTTTAAGCGATTTTCCCTAACCTGTCAAATATGGGGGGGGGGGAGGAGAAAATGTAGATACATTTGAAAAAATTAAATAACTTTTCCATTAACCGATTTGATAAACCAGGTCTTATTTGGAAGGCTTTTCGGGGCCCCTAAGATAAAATATGGTGTAGTTTGTGTGTAGTGTGAATTTATTTTTTGTTTTATCCCTAGAGACTGTTTGTGTTTAAAAAATTCGAATAAAATGGTATTATTATTTTAAACCTTTTAAAAATAGAACATTTAAGTAAAAAAAACTGGTGAAATCCATTTTAATATCTTAATTAATTCTCGAGATATTACCAAAGTCGGCAATAAAAAACGGGGGTTTCTATCGAGTGCCGGACGTCAAATGACATTGTTTGTCAAACCTGATAATTTCAAATTTAGTTCTTGTTTATCGTTATTATTATAAATAGTAGTGTTGGTAATCGATATTAAGAAATTTTTTAAATTATGTCTTATTTTACTACCGAGGCATACGATATGTTCTTTTTTATTTTGAAAATTTTCAAATGCCTATTGCTGCAAGACAATATGCCATAAGATATGTCAAAAGACGGCATTTTAAAGGTTTAAAAAACTGGATATGTGCTTTCCTATTGCAGCACAATAAAAATACATTGGAGCCCGTAAAAATAATAATTGATCAGCTATTTTTTTCACGAACCGTGTATTTATAAATGCTGTTATTAAATTTATGATAAACAATTAAGATATTATTGAAATTTAATATTAGTAGAAAAACAGGTTTTTATTGTCATGGCATTTTCGATAAAAACCGCTTGTTTACCCTGACAGCTTAAAATAGAGAAGGATACGAGTAATGCAGTTTTTGTTAATAACCGAGAATTTTAAGATAAAAAAATGCGGTTTCACCAGTTTCTTGATTTTTTTATGCTTTTTGTAATGGGCTTTAAAAATAATAATAATAATAATAATACCAATGTTTTTTAGTTTTTCAAAAAAAATTTTCAAATTTTTTTTAACTTTTACACAAATCCCGTCAGGAATAAAAAAAAGAAATAAATTACCTACCAATCTTTTCTCAAGCCCTGGTAAAGCATTTCCAAACAAGACCTAGTTTATCAAAATCGTTTAAGCCAAAAGTTATTTAATTTTTTTTAAATATACTTTCCTCCTCCCCATCCCTATATTTGACAGATTAGGAAAAAAGCTTAAAGAAAAAAATTCCTAATTTTTTTGTAGTTTATGGAATCACTATCAACGACGTAAGTCAATGTTACATATTTTAAATAATTTTCTTTTCAATTTTGTTCTTAGTTTTACGCCTTTAGCGGTAGAATAAAATTTATAAATAATTTCAGCATTTCTCGAGGCTGGTTTTTAAATATTTTTCCCGAAAGCTATCGATAAGGGTTGTCGAGATATCGCCGGAACAAACTTATCAGGGCACCCTGTATGTTCATGAATGAACATAATTGCTAACATTGAGCCTTTCTTCATTTGTGGTTTCGTAAGTTGTTACACTGTTACTACCCTGATGGGAAGTAAATAAATAGCAGTAAACAAATTTTGGTTACGTATTTTAAAAGCCTTATTTTTTCTGGTTTTTTATTTCATCCCTTTAAAAACTGATTTTAGAGAACCAATTTTTCTTTCGTGACAAGATGGCTAAGTTCAAAAATTTTAGCAGTTTCGAAACGGATTCTGGTTTGTCGAAAGGAATTTCTAATTAAGTGTTTAAAGAGATATTAAAAGAACATAACATTTTTGCAGATTTATCGTCATGTATGAATAATGAGCTTTTTTGGGGGGGGGGAGGATAAAAGTCCTCAAAAATAGTTATATCTGAAATTTTAATTTTTAAAATAAAAGTTTTACCAAAATTTCTTAAAAAAGTTCATTTTTTTAAATGCTTTTTTGTAGAAAACTCTAAAATAACTTTTCAATAATACAGAACCGGCATAAAAAAGCGGATGTTTACTTTTTTTAAACGTTTTGTTGATCCAAAGTTTTTTTAATTAGTAACTGAATAATTTCGGTTTTTTTACTCTTATACAAATAATCAGCCGTTTTGCAAAAAAAAAGTTAATTCTCTACAAACATCAGTTAAATGTTAAAAATAAAACAAGAAGTAAATCTGACGAAAAAAAATACAAGAAAACTACTTGAAAACAGGATTAGGACTTTTTTTATAAATTTGGCTTTCTAATGTCTCTTTTATTATTAAAAAGTTTGCTGTACTTAAAATTCCTTAATAAATTTTGAAATTTTCACTGGGGTTTGTTTATTTTAATAGCGCATTAGAAAAAGAAGTCACACATATTTAAATCAAAAAGGCATGTAAAACATTTTACTGGTGCATTCTTTTTCTTTCTAATTCGTCGGTTATACGGGGGTTTTCCAAAAAAAACCGTTCGAATAATATGTTAATGAAGAAAAGTTCCTTTTCAACAAGGTCGAAATGCGATATTAGGGTTATGTAATTAAAAAAAGGGGGTTTTTTTTTATATCTATGAACCGTTTTTAAAGGTCATCTGAGTTTTGACATAGGGATTAAAAGTAGGCACAAAGTAGGTTTTTATAAATTATTATTTTAATCAGGGCATCCCAGAGGCAGGCCTGATTTAATTTTTACGCCATATTTGTGCGGTAAACGATTTAACATTGGATTCAAAAAATAAAGTTTTTAATTATAATTGTGTTAATAACAGTGAAATTTAAAAAAATATATTTCTCTTTCAAAAAATGCCGGAATACTTTTTTGCTTGGGCGACCATGGACTATTTACAGTGAAGAGGCTCTAAAACGGCTAGCCTGACAAGTTTTAACCCTTTTCTTTATGTTATTTATACCGCAGAATCAGAATTTTAAAGAAAACCGCAAAAATATGACGTTTAAAAATGTGAATAAATTAAATCGAGGCCCCCTGTGGGCACTTCGCTGACTAAAATAATAATTTAGTAAAAACACTGATATACCTACTTTTAAAAAGCAATTCATGGAAACTCGATGACTATCTGACACCCAGAAATATAAAATAAAACTTATATCAGTGCCATCTTTGAATGGCCAAAACACTATAGCATGGACCTTTCGGGGTAATCCAACGAGTGTTTAAAAAATTACCGAAAATTTTCCCCCAGAAAGTTTTGGTGTTTATAATTAATTTGTATAACAAGCTTGAATAAAAAATTATCGTTATATGCACAGCGTATTAGGGGGAATTTTTCTAGAATGGAGAAATATGGGAGTATTATATTATTAAAATGTTTTTGCCCATACAATTTTCAATTTCATGCAACAAAATTTTAAACTATAATTGATGTTTTTTTAATTACTTTATCTATTTCTTCATCGTGTACATGACCAAATCGACTCTTTTTTGAATGATTTTGACGTTTCAATTGACAATACAAACAAACAGGTTCGATTGTTTTCTGTTTGTAAGTAAGGGGAAATACCACTTTTCAGGCAACGTGAAATTTCGCGAATTTTTATTTTTAACGTGTCTTATGGGAAAATGTATACATGGGTGAAATATTCTTCATAATTTAACATGTAGACTCACCCCTGATTTTTTCCGGACACTCTGTATTACCCAGCGCCTAATATGGATATCTAGGAAAAGTGAATGTTCTCCTTTTACCCAAGTGTGAGGATTTCTAATCTTTGACAGACGTAAAAACTAAAAAAACCTAATAAATTTAATGAATTATCATTTATTGTTTACAATAATATTAATTATTTACAAATAATGTTTTGCAATTTATACTTACTAAAAAAAAAAAGTCAAAATATTAGATAATGTTAATTATTTTGATTGATGATTTAAAATTGATTTATTAGCCTATTAATTATCTCAAAAATTTTATAATATACCTTAAACAACAAGGCGTAATTCCCCCAAAATAAATAAAACATGAAAAGCATAAATCAAATAAACTGAGTAAAAATATTTTCATTTTTATATTATATAATTTCCAAAATAATAAGCGGTCTCGCTTATCTTTGACTTAACCCATTCAACAAAATATCTTCAAACTGCGGTAAATGAGATCAGATCACATGACAGGTCCATAACGACAAACCACACAGAGTCGGTTTGCCAAAGCAGATGATGGGGTGAGCGCTGGTGTATTTGGATAGCCCAAAAGACTTACAGCCTTCCATTAGGCAAACAGCCACAGTATACCAGGCACATCTATCTAAAAGGGAAGTTCGTAGACAAACGCATTCTCTTAGACCTTAGGCTGTCTTAAAAGCCTTTAACTCCCATCATTTTTCATCAAAATCACGATGGAGTGCCTGAACGACCTAAAAGAACTTCGAAACAAAAAAAAACTCCTTTGGGTTTCTCGATTCAACGGAAATAGAAGGTAATGGTAGTAGATGAACTAGCAAAATTGGAAAAATTTCGGGTTTCCATGGACCAGTGACAGAGCTTGGACGGTTTGGGCCTTAAGACAACATCTGGATTGTTGGCATGAATCACCTAAGGAAAGATATGCAAGGAAACTAACAGCTGAGGTCCTCCTTTTTTTATCTTGCAACAACTGGGATAACAAATATAGATCTGGTTAAAGGCATAGTTTTAGATTGTTTCTTGGGTTTTTGCACAGGTGCAGACTTCCATATCTCGGAAAAAAGCCAGTATCATAAAATATTAAAAGAGGTGAATTAGGATTGTACAACTTCAGCAGCATTTTTAAAAAAAACTTTATGACAGCCCACAAAAAAGGGTTATATGGAGAGTAAAAACTAGGTGCCGTGTTTAAACCATTTATCTCCAGTTCTGTCAACGCTGTCCAGAACTAAACATAAAAAATTTGTTTGTTATCAGTATATTTACATTATTTACACTTTTTTTACCTGTAGTCCTAAAATACACCTTCCATGAGCACCTACACAAAAACCTACCAACTCTGAATTACCCCCATTAACTTTTGGGAAATGTCATCCAGATAAGACCTACAGTTGAACGTAGATTCCAAACAACACTAACGATACACATTGTTCACTGGCTGTAACCTATCTAGTTACTAACCGTGTTTGGCGTCGCAACCTCAAAACCCAAAGAAAGTCGTTTCCCCAAGGGCCAGGCCGTTGAGATATACTTATATGTTTCTCCTGTTCCGGGGAAACAACAAAGGGTCCTTTTGCGCTAGCATATTTTTTTTGATCACTTCTGCTGGAAATCATCCGGCTCAAAGATTTTCTGATAAGAAAAAAATGCCTCTGATCTGCTTAAGTTTAAATATGATTCTAAATGGTTTGGGAATGAACACAACTGTTGGGAGAGGTTAATTATCAGAAAGACCAAAAGTAGTGTTGGTGAAACACTAGAGCGTCTAAAGGGGGTTATAAAATCACCTACATTATGGGTGTTTTTAAAATCCCAAATAGGCAGGGTCGCAGATTTGAGGTAGCGATCACGGCCTGAGTGAAGCCATGAACCCCGGAGACAGATTATTTAGTTTTGTCAAGAACATGACATGGTCATAACAAACACTTGGTATAGGTTACACCAAGAAGGTTAGTCACATGGAAAGTCAGGGAATAACCCAACACACAGTAAAAAACCAGATTGACTACATCTTAGTCAACAAAGGTTTCCCTGAAACTCTGTTAACAGAGTCACAACATATCCATGCGCAATATAGTCGGATTATACTCATTTGTAGTTACGTTATCCAGGTGAGAAAAAACGTATGTCGAAATTTAAAATAATTAAAATTTTTTAATTAAAAAGGTTTAAAGAAAATTAAAGGGGAAAGCGTTCAAAAATTTCCCATAGTCTGTTATGTTTTTGTATACGTTAAAAAAAATTAAAAAATGATGATTTGGGGCTTTTTTTACCAACAATTTTAAGGAACCCTTGAAATACCTTAAAATGGAAACAAGCAATCTGATTGGCTACATTGGGAGATTTAAGGAACAAATAACGCTAAGGGTTCTTTCACAGGGGGAGCTTCACGTCTCTCGCTCCTATACAGGAGCTCTTTCGCCCCTACCGCCTGACCGACTCCTGGCTTGAGATGCAGGAGACGTGAGGGCTCTCGTCTCCCGATACTTGGCGGCCCCCGCTCTCCGTTTGAAAGCTCCTTTGGGACTCGTTGCATTTGGTGCTAGAGCCTTCCCCTCCTCAGGAGTGAGAGACGTAAAGTTCCCCGGAAAGGAGCCTAATGGTTCCTTAAAATTGTTGGTGAAACCCGGGCCATTAGAAATTTTTTTATCATTTTTACATTCGTCTATACACTTTCAATATCAAAAATAAAAATAATTTTGTAGTTTTTTATTTATTAACAACAGTAACAATTAATATGATTAATCATGAATAATAAACAAACGCAGCGAAATTTTAAATATATTGGCTTTTTCAACTAGAAGAGGAACAAGTTTAAACGCAACGCACTTCAAATTGAGAATGTAATACAACGAGCAGTAGATGTACCAAAACCCAGGGTTACAAAATTGTGAATAATAGGAAGGATGGTATAAAATTATTTTAACCTCAGGAAAATTTCAAATACTCATAATTTAATTTACTTGTTTATGAAAAAAAAACTGCCTGGATGAATATGTTAACACATCAAAATGTAAATATAAATCAAAAATAAAAATACAAACTCAAAAAAAACAAACATATTGCATTGCCAAGTTAATGTAATTGTAACGATAGGATTAAATACTTAAATGACGATCATGAAATAAAATTTGCAAGCACACAAAAGCTCAATCAGTCTCGTCAGTATTCAGAGTCCGAACTAAAGTTAAGGGGATATTGTCTTCGTCGTCGTCGTCGCGTTAGTCGTAATACAAGTGGCGGAATATCAGAGGCATCCCCACACTCGTATTGCCTCCCGCCGCTTGAATTACCTTTTCTGTATGAATTAATATTTTTGCCATTGATCATAGAAATTTCGTTTTTTAACCCTTTCCCATGTAGCCAGAACTTCGAAGGTGACCCCCTTTAAAATTGGAAATATATTGATCATTTTTTTTACATTCCGACCATACCAATTCAATTGCATTAAACTGGCAATGGTATGGTGGCAGTCCCAAAATTTTGTGTCCTAAAGGTTTAACATATTCATCAAGGTAGTATTTTTTCATTAGGGGGTTTTGCCGCAATATTCCATATTTGATCTTTCATGGCCTTTTCTGGAAAGTTAATGTTCTCTTTATTCAACCATTCATCAATCTCTGCTTTGTCCAAGATTTTCTCGGGATTTCTTCTAATAAACCAGAATGGTAACTTGCATTGTCCATGATTATTAATGACTTTGGTGGAAGATTCGGAACCAGCTGAGTTTTAAACCAGTTTTCCGAAGTTTTTCCTGTTCATATTGTCATGAAATCCCCCGTCTTTAATCCACTTTTAAATATTAGATCCGCGCCCATTGATGAAGCCATCTTTGGTTCCGGCGTGGACCACAATATAACGATGACCTTAAAAATATAAGTTAATTTAAATTTTTTTCTTAAACATCAGAAATAGGTAATGTTCCATGAAATAGTACTTACAGTAAAATTTCCCCTCATAAACCCCAAACCCTTTTAAAATTTTTTTTAACAAAAAAATTAAAAAATTATTGGATTGTTTGGGAGAAATGGGAGGTACGCCACGTGAGAATGTCTAACAGAAATTCACTGCGAAGCAATATTTGAGCTTCAAAATCTGTAAAAATCCTTAAATCGTCAAATTAATATTTTGCATTCCTATGCTATATATTGCTGCACTAAAATTATTCTAACCATCCGCCAGAGTCCCATCGCCTGACGATTCCTAGCCTTTTACGTTTTTACTTCAAACGCGTTTTTAACCAAAACAAGTCTAACCTAACTAAACCTAATCAACCTAGCCTAACCTAATTCCCCTAATTTAACTAACACGAGTATTAAGCCCTGCAAACGTAAATTGCTAGGACCGTCAGGCGGTAGGACTCAGGAGGATGGTTAAAAAAAAACTTTTTCATATATTTCTTACATTTGCTTCGCTGCGATTTTAGAGACCCAGGAGTCTTTGAAGGGCCATCATAGCTCCCAAACTATCCTATTGGACCTATTTTTTAAATTTTTTTGTACTTTTATAAGCTGAAAAAAATATGTAACAGACGAAATTATGAAGATTTACAAGGCACCAGTTTTACTTAAAAAAAAAACATATTTTACCTTCACTTTTTTTCTTGAATCCGAGTGCTTGGTATCATCTTGCCAGCTACTACGAAATGATCTCTTGCTAAAGATCCACGTCTCGTCAATGAAAACTTGAGTAAAACCTTCCGGACCTAAATTTTTATTTTTGATATATTCCTCTAAAAAAATGTATTCTTTTATGAACAATATCTGGCAAGTCCATTAAATAATTTCTATTATTAGATTTTCCCCCGGGGAAGCTATACTTTTGATCCATCTTCTTAAGGAGTCGATGGAAAATTCAAAATATTCAAATTTTTCCCCTAAACTTTTGTTTTATTGTTGCCAACGTAACATATTTTTTTCCCGGCGTAAAATATTTTTACATTGGGTCCCGAATTAAATTTTTCAAATATGTTGTAATTTTGGTTTTGCGGTGCGGTGCTTGGAAGAATATTGGAAGCGTAATCCTGGTCTAATTTTATCCCATTCTTCCTTATATTTGCTATCGTCGTTGGGTTCAATTTCGTAGCATCTGCCACTCGCTGTATTACATTCTCAGTTTGAAGGGCGATTCCTTTTCCCGGACTTGTTCCTTTCCAGTTGAAAAAGGGTTTTTCAACTGGAATTTAAATTTTGCTCCCGTTTGTTCATTATACCTATTATATCTTTTCTCGGCATTTTTTATGCTTTTCGAAATAACAACAAGTTGACACACCAATGTTTTTGATTGACAGTGACGGATACTTTACATAACCAAAAATATAAAAAATGAATAATGATCAGACACCCATTTTTTCAAAAATTTGTTGTCACCTTGTTTGGAATATCCCTAAACAAAGATAAACAAAAATGACGTCATTACAAATGAGTATAATTTGGACTATATTAGATCTGACCATAATCTGCTGGTTGCCGATACCAAAGTTAAGGTAAAGAGACTAACAAAAATACACATCAAGCTAAAATCGATATAAACGAGTCCAACAGGAATATAATGGATACTGCTCTGATTAATAACTTAAGAGACATCAAGACCAATGATAACGTCAATGATATATGGAAAATACTCCATAACCAGCTCTGTAAAGTCATAAACCAACTACGAGATTCCAGACCCAAAAAACAACGATGGATCACTGATAAAACACTAGAACTTATGGAACAAAGAAAGAAACTCACATAATACGATGGAGCATAGGGTAAACAAAGGAAATTAAATACAAGATTTGGGCCGCTAAAGAAAAATGGATGCAGACGGATGTAGAGAAATGGAAGAGCTGGAAAGGAAACACGACATGTTCAACATGTATAAAAAGGTTAGGGAAGTTGTGGGCATATATAGTAGAAAACTCATAATATGCTGGTTGATAATACAGGTAGACAAATGCCTGATCTGGCGTGGTGTGAGACAGGAATGTATGCTGTTCAACTATATTCTAATAAAATATTTAAACTAGCGTTGCATAACAAGGAATGTGGAGTTAATATTAACGACGAAGTAATGAGATATCATTCGATATGCCGATGACACCGCAATTCTATGTGACGTTCTGCAGGATCTTTAAAGTCTTTTATATTGGTCAACATGAAGGGACAAGAAATGGAACTAAATATAAATATCACTAAAACTAAGTTTATGGTTTTCAGCCGCAAGCCGTATAATGATGCTATACTGCAAATAAATGGTCAGAACAGGGTCCCTACTTCAAATATCTTGGTTGTTACATTACAGAATATCGACCTGGAAAAAGGAATCAGGATCGAGTCAACTCGCGCAACTTTTCAGAAAATAAAACCGCTCTTCTGCAATAATAGTTTAAATTTAAAACTCCTCCAGAGAATGGTTAAGTGTTACATATGGTCTATACTGTTGTATGGAGCAGAGATTTGGACGTTAAAAGCAGCAACCATCAACCGTCTTAAAGCATTTAAAATTTGGCTACAAAAACGTATGCTCCGAATTCCATGGGTAGCCATGCAGACAAATGAAGCGGTCTTAAATAGAGCAAACGCCGTTCGCGAACTGCTAATAACAGTTAAATGCCGAAAGCTTTTCTATCTAGTTCACGTACGCAGGAGTGATCGTTACCATATCCTTCAACTTACAATAAAACGTAAGATAGAGGGCCGTAGAGGGATCGGTAGAAGACAGACCTCACGTAGTTAAGAATATTCGAGGTGGACTGGAATTCGTAGAGCAGAGCATCTCTTTAGGCTCGCGAAGACAGAGCAGAGCTCGCGATTGTGATTGCCAACATCAAAAGGACCTGATATGGCACCAAAACAAGAAGAAGTGGTGGCAACAAATTCACGAGCAAAAATTGCGCTCTTAGCTCCAAAACCACAATAACAGAACATAATTTTCGAAAAACAAGTAGTACTGTTTCCTATATTACAAGCTGTAGATAGAAACATTACTTAAAAATAATATATTTGTATTAACACATTTACATATTCTATAAAAAGAACGCAGTTAAAATAAGCGAATACCAATTTAAATTGCAAAATAATAATTGCGCAAAAAACTAAACATACATTCTTAAAGTTAATTTTATAGGAACTAAAATTTATGGTACAACTGGCCCATTAAAGTACAATTACAATTAAGAACAATAATTTAAAGATATACTTTAACAATGTATACATGTCAGAGCGGAATAATTTAGAGTTCGGTGCTTATTAGGAGTTTATATATTTTTGAGTTTAAATAAGATAATGTTAGCAATATAACATTGAATACCCTTAACAAAAGTGCTTTAAGTTACTTTGTTTTAAATAGAAAAATGCTTCTAAAAGTGTTGACTAATAGTCTAGTCAAGAAGTGAGTTTTCTGCGAAAAATAGAATGGTACGAAAAAATAGGCGATGGCTATAACTTAGAAAATTCTTTATAAACAAATTTTAAATCATTTTATGAAGTCATCTTATTAAGTACACTTATAAAAAGGACTTTAAGGGGCAAACAATTTATAGGGTGATTATTTAAACAATTAGACAGCTTTCAATGAAGACGAAGGTATAGTTAGTTAACAATAGTCAAGCTTTTTGAAAAACACATTTAATTTTTTTCTAACGGCACTCTCTTTCTTTAAGTATTGAAATGACACCATAATTAAAAAAAAATAATATTTAGAATTTTAAAGAAATTCATTTAGATGCAGTACTTACTATAGAGGCGGCGTACTTATCCCGAAACGGACACGCAGAGCCCTATTTACAGCAACAAATTAAAATTATTAATACTAAAGCTAGAGATTCGGGAGTTAGGAGTTTTTTATCGGAAATTCCCCCCTCTTTAAGGATCTTTTTTGCAATTTCCGCTATCTCGTATAGTTTTTGAGTTATTATCAAAACACAAAATGGCTTTGTTTTTGATTTTTGTTACTGACAATTGCAATTTTTATTTGCAGAAAAAAACAATATGACACATTTCTCTGCGTCAAATGAGCTATGGCTTTGTCTGTCAGAAAACAAACATTTTTAGATGTATAAGGTGGCAGGCATGCTTTTGCTGCAAATCCTTTGAAAAAATGTATATAACAAGAATCGAGATATGCCCCCTCTATCGAAAATGTCCTAAACATTTGTTAAATACACAAAATGTAAAAGAGTTTTCTAATGAAATTGCCTAAAGCAGGGGTCTCCAAACTTTCCAGCCTTAGGGCCATACTGATTACTCCAGTAAGTTCCGAGGGCCAAAACCATATTATCATTGTTGCCGGTGGTAAGAAATGAAATAGTCCACTGATGAAAAAAAAAGTCCGAAAAAGTACACAACGTTTAAAAAAGGCTGCAAATCGGACCAAAGTTAGCAAAACGGCAACACTGCATATTATTAATTTTCCTGTCATTATCTGTAATTTCTAGATTAGTCGTAGAGTACGAGCCATGAGGGTAACGTGACACGACATCTGGTGGACACAAGGGAAATAGGTAGTACCTTCTATCGCTAACAGATGGCGCTAATAACGTACAGAATAATCTCGTTGGTTCGAGAAAAGTTCTGGTGTCTTCCACTCACTTCTAGATGGCAGTAATTAGTATATATATATATATATATATATATATATATATATATATATATATATATATATATATATATATATATATATATATATATATATATATATATATATATATATATATATATATATATATATATATAAGAAAGCTATGGCACAACCACAAGTCAGTTCCTATGACACTGTTGTTAAATAAAATATTGCATACCTCCTTAAAAGTGTTTGTGCGTGTTTAAGTTTAAGACATCTTTATGACAGTATTTTGATTTGAATTGTTGCTTTTGTGTGAATTAGTAGTATGAAAAGAAGCGAAAAATTGATAGTGAATGCAGAAAATTCAAAGATCAGTGGAACATTCAGTATTTCGTAATTGAGTCCAGTAACAAGGCGCTATGTTTGATTTGCAATGAAAGCATAGCCGTTCTCAAAAGAATATAACATTAAACGTCATTATGAAACAAAACATTTTCAAAATTACTCAAAATATACAGGAAGTTTGCGGACAGAAAAATTCGAAGCTATGCAGCGGGATTGAAATCCAGCAATCTTCATTTACAAAACTCAAAACTGAACAAGAGGTGCAACTCGTGCCAACTTTCGTGTGGCTCTTGAAATTGCAAAATGGAAAACCATTCACCGATGGAGAAATGATCAAAGAATGCATAATTGCAGTAGCCGAAGAAATGTGCCCTGAAAAGGTAAATTTATTAAAAACTGTCATATGTCAACAAACCTGTGGCTCGAAGGGTGAAAACATCGCTGAAAATATATCATCTCAACTGTTCGACAAAAATGGACATTTTGAGTGGTTTCTTTGGCCGGATGAGTCAACGGATGTGTCAGATACTGCTCAGGTGTTGATTTATATTCGAGGAGTAGATAAAGCTATGATGTGAACGAAGAACTTCTTGATATGTATAGTATTCATGGCACAACTACTGGTACATATATTTTTAAAGGAGTTGAAATGGCCATTAATCAAAAGAACCTTCGATGGAAAAACTTGAAATGTATTACAACTGATGGAGGCAAAAGCATGAGTGGGAAAGATAAAGGAGTGGTCGCTCTTGTGTCAAAGGCTGTAGAAAATGACGGTGGTTCAAAACCATTAGTCTTACATTGTATCATTCATCAACAGTCTTTGTGCGGAAAATGTTTGGATATGTCTGACGTTCTGAAACCAGTCATATCAACTGTTAATTTTATCAGATCTTTTGGGCTGAATCCGCGACAATTCCGACAATTTATTGAAGAGATTGGAGAAACTGACTTACCTTATCATACTGCCGTACGCTGGCTTAGTTGTGGGAAAGTCCTTCAGCGCTTTTGAACTTCGAGCAGTGATCGAAATTTTTTGAATAGAAAACCATCGCCCTCTTACTGAATTACAAAACAACGCATGGCTGTGGAAGTTAGCATTCTATGTTGACTTGACAAAACATTGAACGAACTGAATTTGGGATTGCAAGGAGAAAACCAGCATCTTCCTGATTTATACACTAATATCAAATTATTCCGGAAGAAATTGATACTGTTTCAATC
>JAHBCN010004743.1:132929-188309 GCA_019359885.1 Listronotus oregonensis | reverse complement strand
TTAAATTATGTTTTGTACCGTTTTAGATACTCTATTTAATTCCAGTGAGATTTTTGCAAACTGGACACTCTATAGATCACAAATTCGAAGGTAATAGTAAAACCTACACTGTCTGGTTACTAGGATCATATACGGGAAAAAATCAGGGTAATCAAGGACCACCAGAACCACCTCCAGTGCCACCAGAGCTAAGGGACTAATTTTATTATATATTTTATGTTTTTATTTTATTTTTATATTAATAAATGCAATAGATTCGTATGTTTTTTAATGCTTTTTTAAATTGCTGTTTCTAGTTTCTAAAGAGCACAAAAAATCATTAAAGGTATTTGTTTTAACTAAAGTAGAAATTAAAACTTATACTTACATGAGTTTAACTGTTATAAAGTAATGTTATAAGTTGTAATTAGGCATTTCAAGTGTGTTTTAGTTTAAATTACATTAAATGTTTTTTCTTCAACCCCTTTAAAACATGTTATTTTCCTTCCTGGGGGAGAAAAGTACCACTTTTTCTTTATATACGAAGGAAAATTATTTACCTCTCTCCTGGGGAAAGATAACATTTTTTACTGGCATATTCACCAAGACAATCACTCTAAACTAATAAAGGTTTTAAAATTTTAACTTGGTCAAAAAATATGACGAATCCTATAATTTTTCTTACCTACAGTATAGCTAACTTAATACTAATAGAAATTAATCCGTTAAAGCGTTATATTTTTGCACTAGTGCAAACTTGTGTATAATTTTATACTTTTTGAACAATGTACAACCTATGTAACAAGTATTTTAATTCTGAGTTCTACAACAATATAGTTACGCATTATGAGATAGCACTTTTGAAAAATTGGTGTTAATAAAAGCAATAAAAGTTTATAGTATATATGACACTGACTGACATACCAAATTTCATACTGTTATGTAGAATGAGACCGAAGTTATGACAGGTGAAAAAATCGACCAGATCCATTATCATTTACATGACTGCTGGGTTAATTGCCAATATCACGATTAGCACAAAAAGTATTTTTATAACATATTTTTAATTTTCTACTGTATATACCAGTATACGACCTATACCTGTCTTTATAAATTTCTTTTATTACATAATTAATTTGAAAAACGTGCTTCTTTAAAATATTATTAAAACTTTCGACATTTTCATCAATACTTATATAATTACAATGACTATAGATTTAAATTTTATCGCGTCGTCTCCACAAAAAGTAGGTAACTAAATTATATAACATTTAAACTACATCGGATTGCAGCACTCTAAAACCATTATACAGCAACTTATGAAGTAATAATTTAATTCTAAAAGCAAAATAGTTTTCTAAATAGATAGCTTTATTAAAACTCTTTTAAGAATTTTAATAACAAAATAAATTATTAAATATTATAATAAAATTATTTTTTAAATACTAAGAATGCCATAAATATGCTGCAATCTACTTTTATAAAATTGTTACACAACATTTTAATTTTATTGAGAGCAATAAAAGTTTATATTATATATGACACTGATTGACATACTAAATTTCATATTTATATTTGGAACGAGACCGAAGTTATGACAGACGATAAAATCGGCCTAATCCATTATTATTTTACTTAACTGATAAGTTTATTGCCAATATCACGATTAGCACAAATAGTATTTTTATAACATATTTTTAATTTTCTACTATATACACCAGTTTACGACCTATATTTATTTTTATAAATTTGTTTTACTGCATAATCAATTTGAAAAACATGTTTCTTTAAATTAATATCAAAGCTTTTGACTATTCCATCAATATATAATTACAATGACTATAGCATTTAAATTTTATCGCTTTGTCCCCACAAAAAGCAGGTAACTAAATTATATAACTTTTAACTACATCGGATTGCAGCACAATAAAACCATTATACAGCAACTTATAAAACAATAGTTTTATTCTAAAAGCGAAGTAATTTTTTAAAAACTGTTAAAAATTTAATAATAAAATGAATTATTAAATATCATAATACAATTATTTTTAAGTACTAAGGATAGCATAAATATGCTGCAATCTACTTTTATAAAATTGTTAAAAAACATTTTAATTTTGTTTTTGTAAAATGTGTTAAAACTTACAGACTAACTTTGCAGAAACGTGTTGGGGATATAAAATATATAAATAAATATATATATATATATATATATATATATATATATATATATATATATATATATATATATATATATATATATATATATATATATATATATATATATATATATATATATATATATCTACATATATACAGTGGCGGCTCGTGAGTGACAAATAGACTGCCCAACAAACGATTAGTAATATACATTTAACAAACCAGAATTAAAATAACATAAATATAAACTTACACAGATTTGAGAAGCAAGTGAAAACAGTGTATACAAGTAAATGTCACAAAGAATGTCTCCGAAGACTAAAATTTTTTATAAATTAAGTTGATTCGTCTGTCCTTTTTGGAAGAAAAACTTGTCTATAACCTTCTCATTGAAATTTGAAATTTCACGAATCATTTCCTTTTCAATTGTTAGCATTGATAGAGCCACTAGACGATCCTGAGTCATAGAATTACGTAAAAAATCTTGATTCGTTTTAAAGTAGAAAATGATCTTTCAGCCTCTGCAGTCGTCATTGGAATTGTTATAAGAATTTCTAATATTCTTTTGGTTTCTTGAAATGCCCCTGATAAATTATTTTCTATTAAAAAAATTTTAAAAACGGTACTGCTCCTGTAATGGATCTACAGTCTGCTCTGGAATAAATTACTGATAATTCAGTTTTTTAAACGTTCTTTATCTATGTCTGGATAAGCAGAACATGTTAATCTTAAAATTTCCCTGGTTATCACAAAATTCCCCAAATTTATTAGAATAAAATAAAGTAGCCGCAGATAAATGATTTTTAAATGCAAATCGATCTTTCGCACAGTTCAAAATTACATCGCAGATTTCTATAGCGGCAATACGATGATCTAATTTACTGTCATTTCTACGAATTTTAGATAAGGGCTCGGTGGATAATGAAGAAGCTTGGCTAACGACTTCAGGTGTACTGAGTTTCTTACATCACATTCTCAGAATAGTCTCAATTTTTTTTGTTTATTTCTACAGGGTCTGTTTGTATTTTTTGTAGCTCGTTAAAAAGAACATCTACATGAGGCATGACACGATGGAAAAAAGTTAGCCAGAAAATAAAATGTTTATCTAAGAGCATTCTTCTGATAGATGACGCGGCACTATTAGTTTGATTAGTAAAAGAGTGTTCTATGTTCTCCATACATTCTATTAAATATTCCCTATGTTCAAAAACAATATTATCAGTGCGGATGTTAAAATTCCACCGAGTTGGCGCACCATGGGGAATTCTTTACTTGAAGCTAGTTTGGTCAGTACATCTACACGTTGTGGCGAATTTCTAAAAAAAGTGCTGGTATTTCTTGCAAATTACCAAAAAAGTCTTACTTGTGAATTTTGTGAAGCAGCTTTGGACATTATTAAATTCAATTGATGCGCATAGTATGCACAAAATGGGCATATGGAAATTTCTCCCTTAATCCTTGCCTGAACTCCAGTATGCCTTCCACTCATTACGGCTGCGCCATCGTGGCTTTGAGCAATTGGTTTATTGGTTGATTTTGTGTCTGGTAATATTACATTCAAAACTTGTAAAATATCTTGCGTGAGGGACTCTGCATTAACACCAATAGGGTTTAGATAGGTCCAGAAACGTTCTATAGGTTCGCCATTTCGTGAATACCTAAGTATTACTACCAACTGCGTCTTTGCGGACACATCAGTTGTTTCGTCTACAATTATTGCCAGATTCCCGGAGATTGACGAATTTCTTCAAAAATTCTCTCCTGGCATACTTCTAAAATATAGTCCAAAATGTCATTTTGAATTTCTTTTGAAATCCCTTTAAACACTGTCGACTTTTCTAAATGTTCCTCCAAAGTTTTGTCAAGCTCTGCACTAAAGTTAATAAGGCCACGAAAAATTCCTGGATTTTCTGAGACACTCGTCTCGTCATGTCCTCGAAGTGCCAATTCAAATATTCCACAAAATTTAACGCAATCAATAATTTTAGACAAAACATACCGATTTTTTGTCACCTCTTCGTTAAATTTTTGAACATTTACCCAGTAGGCAGAATCTAGTTGTTCTCTTATATTTACGGTGCCTAATAAAGCAAATTCCATTACATTATGTAAATGGTGTCGGCACGTTTCATGTTTCTTTATTTTTTGACTCAAATGATTTAAATCTGTCACTCTAATTTGGGTCCACGATTTATCTCCGCCAAAAAGTACACAAGGAAAACAGAAAAGAGCATTTTTTTTTATTGCATCCACAAATCCAATCGTTTCTTGAGTACACTTCACGATTAAATTGTCTTTTGTACTGTTTACCACGACTTGAGCCTTCTTTTTCGATGGAAATATCTGGTAAAGGACGTCCACCTTGCTTTAATTTAATTTTTTCTTCGTAGGTGTACTTTATAAACCTTTTAACATTTAATAAATTATCGATAATATCCATCTCTAATATGAATATTAATCAAGGAAAAAACAAATATAACGCTTATAACAGTACGCGAAAATGTTAGATTTTTTATACAGAAAACGCGGTACCGATAACTGCTCGAACAACTCGTCAAAACCTAATCACTATCCCTCAGCACTGCGTAAAATGCAGTACATATTCCCGTTAAAACAACGGTATTAAAATCAAAGGCGCGGGGAGTCGCGACGTCAGAGGCGAGGGCAAATTACGAGCACAGAACCACATTGTGTCGCCCTGCTAAATTTATATGGTCAAGCGCGTGGAGATATGTTGTTGACTACGTCAGGCCAGCAATGTCGCGCAGTTCGTTCAATGTAACTTGTCTCGGGGTTCGTTCGAAGTTACTTGTCGCTTATCTTCCATATCGTGTTCCAATCAAGGAAGTTTAAAGGTGTATGGAAGCCCAATACTGTAGAACAAAATTGTCCAGCCGTGCAGGGCAGCGGGAATCGGGGGGTCGGCAATGCGGAGTTTGCGCAATGAGTAGTGGGTCAGGGCCAGACTTCCATAATTCTTTGTTACTATCTATAAAGTTAACATCACCATATGTCAAATTTAAACATTCACTGCTTTTTTTTGCACAAAATTGTTGGTTATTCAACGATATCACTGTAGAATATTTAAAATTATTGTGTAATATTGGATTTTATATCATCCGATATAATATGGAAAGAATATACAGCCTCTATTTAAATGGTTGGTATATTTTCAGGTTTGTATTTTTACCAAAAATCTTTTGTAAATAAATAAAACACGATTTTTTAAAATAAATTTTAAACTAAATTGTTAAATGAAATAAAAGTACCTAAATGTAAACCTTATTTCTTTTTTATAATCCACAGAAACACACAAACATTGTGGTAATCATCTAAAAGATAGTTAAGATTGCCTTACTTTCCCACTGCTATTTCCTATGAATATTTTATTTTCTATTATTCATAATTGATATAGGTATTATTATTCATTCGGATTTACCTAACGTTACGTCTCATAAGAAACACCTAATTTAAATATAAGAAATAAATACTTACCTAAAGTAAAAACTGCCGGGTATGTTACCCTTGTATTTGCAAGACAAAACCATACAACCCTCCAGTCATTTTATGTTACGATATTAAGTAACAAACAATAAACACAAAATTATAGTCACAATTAAATAAACACTAATCACTAAAATAAAAATGTTTTTTATCAATCCAAAAAATCTCCTGCAACCAATAAAATATAATCACACAAGGCAAAACAACCGAAACTAGAATACATAAGCAAGTTTGATGAGACGACATCTTATATTCCAAAGGCATTAAATATACTTATCGCCATATTGCCACTCACCCTGATGCACTAAATGTAGCTGGAAACTCATATAAAAGCGCTGCAAGCAATATTGATTTTAAGGAGGGCATTATTTTCATTTTAAATTAAAACTTATAAGGCTCTCGATAAAAAGTATTTTTACAGGGCTGAAACATTTGAAAAACAACCCATGCTTCCATAGGCATTTAAAAGTTCCGGCCGCGCCAATACGTGTAACTTAGACAACATTTTTTTACTATTTAAAGATTATAGAGCTTGCCTTTTTAATTTTTTTGGTGGTTTTGCAGTTTGCAGTTCTTATGTACCAAGCTGCTGTAATATATTATATTTATAGATGAATAAATATTTTTATATCGAATGGAACATATATATATAAATGCTTATATTTTTTTATAACACGCCTTGGTTAAAATACGTTTAACGTGATTAATATAAACTTAAATATATGTAGTTATCTCGAAAAATTTATTTATTTTAGATTTACGGACATATTTATATATGCAAATCAATGGTTCTGCATATATGAAGCTATATATATATGTTTTTTTATTTATATATATATATATATATATATATATATATATATATATATATATATATATATATATATATATATATATATATATATATATATATATATATATATATATACAGGGTAAGTCTGTGAAGTGAGACCCCCCGTTTATTGTTTTAACTATTTAAATTGGGGGAAAATGTTTTATACAAAAAAATATTTTCGTTTCTGCTGCTCTATATTCTGCAAACAATGTTATGTATACAGGGTGTATCAGAGTCCATACAAGGACAAAGTTTTTTTTTTTTAATAACACCCTGTAATGGATTCATGGTTGAAACAAAAGGCTAAAGAATAATCTTGAAAGGTTAGTCACTAGTACTTGTTAGGTCATCAATCCAATGCACGTATCTAAAGCAATTGACCGTGAAGGTTAACAGTATGTTATTATTTAAATATTAGTTTATACAACAATACTCATATACAACTGTAAACTGTATATTAAAGGTTATTTGTTTAATGGTTAGATATTTAAACTTTTATATATCATAAAGGTATAAAAAAATAATCGGTTATAATATATATATATATATATATATATATATATATATATATATATATATATATATATAATAACTTGATTTATACACATTAAGATTAGATACATTAGATACAGTAAGATAAGTTAGTTACTAAAAGCCTAAGAGGCATTTATACTATTTTTCTATTTTTATATTAAAGTATGTTTTATACAAAGTCTCTTGTTTAACTTCTTGACGTGTACCAGATACTACGAACCCAAGTACAAAGCAGAGTACACCACAACCCTATGTTTTTGGCTTTATGTTGGAATTCTGCGTGAAGTTTTAGAATTTTTTTGTTTAGCATATTATATTTCCATATTCAATTGTTTTCGAAATATTTGTGTTTAAATACAAATTTGAGAAGAGAAAAGTTTGCTCATCGAATAATCCCGTTTTACGTTTCAAGGTTTCAGCGGTTTTTTTAGAGTGACAAAATAACACCCATAGTAATAATTAATAAGTAATTTGATATTAAATGAGGAGTAGAAATAGGTTAAACCTTAAACAATTTTTTTTACAGATTAATGAAAGCAACAAAATAACATACATACATATTGCCTCCCATAAGGGTATTCTATTTCATACAAACGTTTCGCAGTATTTATCTTGGATTTGCAATCTCCGATGATTAAAACCATATCACATAATTAATTTATTAAATTTTTTTGTTATATCTCTTATTAGCCATAAAATCTCCTTAAGACGATTAGATATATATTTAAAATACTATTTTTACAGTTAAAAAACTGTCGTTTTGACATTTTTAGCTAGTTACTGTGGTTGTTATGCCACTCAAAAAACCGCTGAAATCATAGAAACGGAAAACGGCATTAAGGGATAAACAATTAAATATAGTTATAAGATATACCAGACAAAAAATATTTGGAATTTTATGCAGAAAACAAAAATGTAGTAAGGGTGTCATTTAAAAAAATGAACTTTCTGATAGGCCTTGTATACATAAGGTTGTTCGTAGAATATAGAGAAGCAGAAACCAAAATATTTTTGTATAAAACATTTTTTTCCCAATTTGAATAGTTAAAGAAATAAACCGGGGGTCTCACTTTACAGACTTACCCTGTATATATACTCCTAAATAGTATTTCAAGTACAAGTAAAAGTATCTTTAAAATGTTCATGCTTTTCCAAGTAAAGTCACAAAATACTTAAAGTACTACCTAAGTATTTTACATGAAGTAAAACAAAGTAGTTGAAGTGAAACCAAGTAGTTGAAGTAAACCAAAGTAACTGAAGTAAATAAAAGTACTGGAAGTAAAAGTAGTTTTACTTGACTAGCATTTTACATTAAGTTAAATGTACTAGCGCAAAAGAAAATATATACTTGGATAATTTAACAGTTTACCTTACCTGTAAAGTCTGTTGCTGTGATGTATGTATTAAGAATTTTTCGGGATTGGAGGTCTAAGATATTTTTAATTCAATCCAAATGTATTTGTCATTTTATATTCTAAAACGTTATGGTCTTCCAAGCTAGTGATTAACTCAATATTTCCCGCAGTTTTACTTTTTTAATAAATCATCATTTTTCTTCTTTCTCTAACAACAAACGTATGTTAAACTAATGCACATACCCTAAAGGCATAAACCTTTAAGTATTATAGGTAAGTATTAATTAAAACAAGTTGATTCCGTACTTACTGAAAAAAATAATAAAGCTGGTAGAAGAGCGGAAAGTGGCGAGATAATGATTGTGAAATAAAATTTTAAACACAGGTGTCTTTAGGTGGTGTTAGAAACAAATAAAAAATATTTTCCAAAAATTTTTAAACTAGTATTTATACAATATTTTGATAGTTTTTAAAGTGCCTATAATATTAAAGGTTTTTAGAAATAATTGTAATTTTACCGTTCTTGGTGCCGCTAACAATTGAATTTAGAGCTATAATGTATCAGAGTCAGCAAAGGTCCGGCGATCTTCTTGTTTTAACCTGTTAAGTTACTTTATGTACTTTTTTTACTTGAAGTAATACTATCGTAATACTTCAGTACTTAGAAAAAAGTACTTCAGGTAATTTACTTGGTAAAATCAAGTAAAAGTTAAAGTATTTTGATATAAATTAATCGAGTACAAGTACTTCCTAATAAAAAGTACTTAAAGTAAAATACTTCAAGTACAGAAAAGTACTTGAAGTACATTTTACTTCAAGTACCTACTTCAAGTTTTGGTTAATTTTGGTTAGAATGTATTTATATATTTTATATTCCTAACACGTTTCTCCAATATTATTATAGGTATATTTAACATTTTAGAAGCATTATTGTAACAAGAAGCAAACAAAATAATAAAAGAAAATTAAATTTAATAAAATAATTCGCTGGTCGGGCTACATTTTTAAGTTAACCTCAAATGAAATAGGCCACACGTATGTGTACGCATATTTTCCCCTGCATATGTAAATCAATATGACCTACTTACACTAAATAGCATTTTTTTCTATAACATTCTGATATAAAAGTAAACACAATTACAGATAACATAGAAAAAACAAAAACACAAACACGTGGTGTACCCCTGCACACTTTATTAAAGCAACTTATTGAAGTACAAGTTAGATAATGTATTTTATATGCTTACCAGTCTAAGTATATGCGAATTTTATTGATAGATTTAATACAATTTCCCGGAAAATGTGCCATTGTAAACACACGTAAAAAGGAACACGCTGCACTAAACAGCCCCGAAAGGTAAATGCTTTTGTTTTGCACTCACTTTTATTTCGGTTGTCATGGTGACGCGTAAACATACGTCAAATAAATTTTAAATTTTTTAATGAAATTCGAAGAACGGGGAAAACTATTGTAGCATGAATTAATTAATAAACGATTTCTATGAACGGGAAACTATATTTCCCGCCAAATAATATTTTTTTCTGAGTGGTTAAAACAGTCAATTATCAGTTCTGGTGTGTTTTTGGCTGATAATGATAATAACTTATTATTTGTTTACTATACATAAGTTTACTAAATGATAATAATATCCATAATCCACTAGTACATAATGATATTATTTTTAAACGTCTTGGACTTACAATACTATTTAATATGTACTAGATAAAAATACGGTAATTATGTATTTGAAAGAGGTTTTCAACTTTTTGGGGATGTAAAATGAACAAATATTTTAATTGTAAAAGTTAATCCAAAAAGAAATAATTCAAAAAAGATCAAAAATGCAGCTTTTTAATTAAAAAAAAAATACTTTGAAAAAAATTGACAAATTTAAAAACTGATTTTTTGAAAAAAAAACCTTTTTTTGAAATTATTTGTCTTTACACAAATAGCTAGAAATTACTCAACTTAAATGAATGCATTTTATTGACAAAAAACTTAAAAAATACCATTTTGTTTATTTTTAAAATAAAATTTAATACCGAAAAATATTTTTTCTAATTGCGTGCGCAAAGTACTTACTTTATGCTATCGCAAATGAGTGCGCAAGTTTAACTTTGCTCACAAAACTCTTTTCGCACGCATTTTTCGTTCTGCATATTTGCCGTATTTATGGTCGATTTTTTAATGTTTTAATAACTTCCGAATGAAATAATATAAAAAAAGGGTTCTACATATTATTTTCTATTATTGCTTTATTGAATTTTAGATACATTTGGCGCTTAGTAAATATCCCATATCGAATTTTTCTTTTATTATCATTTTAATATTTTTTCATGCACCATGTATTTCATAGACACTATGCTAAATAATAAAAAATCAAAAGAATTTTTCTGTGTTGCTGCAGCAACAAAGTACAAACATTTTCTAATGTCACGGAAGCATCAGAAAATTCGGTAAAAAGTTTAAAAAGTTTCTAAAGATGGAGGAAGAATTGCTTGGACGATTTTTTAAAAGCCGCAAGTTTGGCCAACTTAGAGCTCCTGCCGGCAAAATCAAAAAGAAACAGTATAATTCATTTAAAACATGGTTAGTGAAGAAAAAGGCGTTAGAAGGCTTTGAAAGAGGAGGTATTTTTTAAGCCTATTTTCTCAAATTAAAAGCAAGGAATTTAGTCCAAATACTTTATGGTCGAAATACTAAGTTAGCAGCATTTATTAAGAAAACAAATGTAGGCTTTCGGCTAAAAAAAGTCAAGGATTTTTTTAAAAACAGAAATATCTACATTTGTTAATGAAGCACCTGATGAAATATATCTTTTGGATAAAAAATTGCGGTAAAATTTTAGCTTTACGGACACCACGCCGATTTTTTCATGAATTTTTGCACTTACGGGGTTTTGAGGCGCTGATCCCACGAATCTAAAACTCGTTTTTTCCGGCAACCTCTGGTTTTTAAGTTAAGAGGCCTCCAAGTGAATCCAACCTCAAAATTTACTTCCTTTTTGAAACTGATTAATAACAAATGGGGAACATACCACTGATGAGGCACTTATATATTAAAACAAAATACACTAAAATTTACAATAATTTATTGTCTATTTTAAGTAAAAATAATCTCAAACGAATTCACTTTTCTGTACCTTGTAAGAAGATATATGATGTATAACTGGTTGCCTGATTTAGAATTAAGTTGCCAAGATATAAAAAACTGGATTTATTTGAGGTGTTTTTTACTAAAAATAAGCAATAAATATTTGTAAATTTTAGTGTATTCGTTTTATATATATAAGTGCCCAATCAGTGTATGTTCCATTTTGGTGGTAATCAGTTTCAAGAAGGAGGAATTTCGGAAGAAGTGTTCATTTTGAGGTTAGTCTACTTGGAGGCCTCATAACTTAAAAACCAGAGGTTGCCGGAAAAAAACTAATTTTAGATTCGTGGTCAGCGCCCCAAAAAAACCCATGAATGCAAAAATTCATGAAAATCGGCGTGGTGTCCGTAAAGTAAAATTTTACCAAAATTGCGACCATTTTCGGACTTGCTGGCGCCTGCAGACGAGAAGAACTCGCAAAAATGAAAACATCCGACATCGCGGACAAAGGCAACCTAATTGTTGTGACGATTCCAGACGCAAAAAACTATATCTCAAGTACTTTCGTTCTGTCTGAAGAGATCAACGACGGAAAGTATTTGTTCTTATATCGGAAGTATACAGCATTACGGTCACCGAAAACCACATCAACGGTTTTTCGTATATTTCAAAAGGGGAATTTGCACACAACAATGCGTTGGGATCAATACATTTAGGGGAAGATGCCTTCTGATATAGCAGCATTTTTAAAGTTGCCGAATCCAGAGCTATATACCGGCCACAGCTTCCGGCGATCTTCTACCAACGTTACTTACAAATTCCGGAAAAAGGACTCATAGATATAAAGCGGTTAGGAGGTTGGAAATCGACAACGGTAGCTTCAGGATACATTGAAGAATCAACAGGCTACAAAAAGGGGTTAAGTAAAAAAAAAATTAAACTGCAACAAGCCAAAAACTCTCAAGAAGCCAGATGAAATGTCCTGTTCCACAGGCGCTGTTCAATCAGCTAAAACACAAGATTTCGTCTTAACATCGAGCAGCGAACCATCATCGACGTTCCTAAGAAATTATTTGAAATCGACCATAAATCTTCAACATGCAACTAATTGTACTTTTAACATTATTATTGTTAATAATAATTAATAATAGTTTTTTTTTGTATAATCAGTTAAAATAAAAATTTAATTATTTACTTTGGATTTTTAATTTTTACTGAAATATTCATATATTTCTAATAATCATATTCTTTAATAAAACGCTCGTAGAAAAAGTATTCGCAAGTAGAAAAAGTATTGTTCCTAATACTTGCGCAAAGTGACTTTTCCGCACTTAAAGCTTTATCCGAACTCCGCTTTGCGTCGTTCGTCTATCCGCTTTGGCGTGCGGAAAAAGTATCACTTTGCGCACGTATTAGAAATAATAACTATTTTTGTATTTTTCTTAAGATTCGTAAATGCGCCCTAGAATGGAACAAAACAAGAAAAAACATGTCAATGCCTTTATTTTTTATTTTTTGTGGCCAAAAAAAACGGGTGGACCTCACTCCAAATAGTCCATCAGGAAACGAACCATTTTGCCTCTCAATTTTTTCAAAATGCATACAATGACTTGAAATTTTGACAGTAGGTAGCGAATAGTTCAAAGATTAAAATCTATATCATGCCGAAGGGCGCCTTTACCTTGGGGGTGGTTGCCAAACCATCTGGAATTTTTTTTATATATTTTAACCACAGAAATCGATAGAAGATTGATTTTTAAGCAAAAAATGCACTATGCATTTTTTTGTAAAATACATACTTTTTGAGTTATTCGCGTAAATAACAAAATTGTAGCTTTTAAAAAATGAATAAAATGGTTTTTTTGTAATTGCTGTGGGACCAATACAAACCAAGTTGTGGTTTGTTAAATGCTAGCTGTTAATCAAACACAAAATTTCAGAGTTTCAAAGGCAAATAACGCAAAATCTACGCATTTTTTGAGGAAAATAAATAATAACTTTTTTGAAGCATTTGCAAAAACGTTTCTTTTTTAAAAAAAGGTATATATCATAAAAATTGAGTGATTTATGATTAAAATAAGGTTAGACCAACATTTTTTGTAGTGCAATAATCTTCGAAAACAACCCCCTAACTACCACCCTAATTAAGATGAGTCGTCCTTTTTAAATTCTCTTTATTTATGTATCATAAATACCTACGTTTTAAAATTTTAATCAATTTAAATTGATTAATTTAAAAAACAATGGAGCTGCAAGTAAAAGTCAAATTTCAGAATTAAAAAAAAAATGCTTTTTCTTCAAAATAACTCAAAAACTAAGGAAGAAACGTAAAAATTACTAGAGTATCAAAATGTAGCTTTTAAAATTACAAACAATTTGCTTTTTTAAAATTTACTGTATGACGAAAATTAAGGGAGATATAAACGTTTAAAACGCGTGTGTATAGACGATCACTACCTTGTTTCAGCCCTTTAAAAAAGAAAGGGTTTTAAACAGTTTTAACATATAGGACTTTAAAGCTCTTAAAAAACCAACAAACTGGTTTTTTAAAGAACTTTTTATCACAAACACTGAAGGAGTTATGATTAAAAAAACATTTTTTTGAAGCATTTTAAAAGCGATTCGATTTATTTTTTAAAAAATCCGCGTTTTTGTACTATTTTTGGCCTTGTAATATTGTAAAGGGTGAATTATTAAGGATTAAAAAATTACAAAATTAATTTAGTTATACTTTTGAGCTGTCAGATTTTTTAATTACAACTCTGTGACAATATGTTAATTTTTCTAGGGTAAACATTTTTTTTAATAAATCATTATAAGAGTTGATTTTCAAGGATTAAAATATATTAAATAATGTTTTAAAGAATTAAATACCTATTTTTAAATTTATATCAGTCAAATTTTATGTGACTTAAGCATTAATATGAAAGTTTTAAAATGTTTTGCAATAAGGGGATAGTTTTTATCCACTTAAAAACAAAAAGTTACCTTTTTAGCATAATGAAGATTTTAAAGATATATATATATATATATATATATATATATATATATATATATATATATATATATATATATATATATATATATATATATATATATATATAAATATATATATATATATATATATATATATATATATATATATATATATATATATATATATATATATATATATATATATATATATATATATAACATAATAGGGGTTGATTAAAAAGGAGCTGAAATATTTCAAATAATGTTTCTAGGAAACAAAATACTACTTTTTCAACTTACTTGAGTCAAATTTCACTCAACTTAAGCTTTAATGTATAGTTTTATAGGTTTTAGCAATAAATGGTAGTTTTCACCCCTAAAAAATAAAGAGCGCCCATAGGCATAATATAGATTTTGAAGAGAAGGGTAAGTTAAGTTTAATCCAAAAGTTTCATGCAAATCTATACATGTTGAAAAAATTACGAGGTTTTGCACTTTTTTAAATTCCTTTTCTGGACTATTATTTATTAGCACATTAAAGGACTATCATGCATTAACTGTGCCTTTTTACAGTACTAAACTGAAAAAAAATCCAAGTTTTCCAGTGGGCATGTTTGAAACAAAAAATAAATCGAAAAGGGTACAGTCGTACCCTCACCCATTAAAAAATGGTCTTGTGATACGTTAAATGGCCGATTCGGCACATCAAATTTTTATTTTGTTTTTGTTTTAAATTATTTAAAAACACGAGTTTGCTTGGAAGTATGGGTTTAAATTTGGGGGTCATTGAAAACCTAACGTAATTTTTTTTATTTAAAGAATATATACATTACACAGGCGGACCCATCTATCTATATGTATTTTGATTCGCGGAATCAAAATCCTAGGTCCGTTTGGCCCATAAATCCTCAAAATTTTGTGTAAACTACGAAAAACTGCTAAAAATCGCTAAAAAATTGCAACAAATTTCAATTATGAAAACGATTTTTTTTTATTAAACCCGATCAAGTACATTTCTTATATGTTTTGATACGCTGAATGAAAAATGGGTAAAAATTGGGAAAAATTGCAATTATGAAAACGATTTTTTTTATTAAACTCGATCAAGTACATTTCTTATGTATTTTGATACACTCAAAATCCGAAGTCTGTTTGGCCCGTACATAATTCAAATTTTATGTAGATTAGATGGCTAAAAAGTTCAAAAATTGCAGTTATGAAAATGAAGAAATTTTTATTAAATAAGAGCAGGTTTGTTTATTATGTATTTCGATTCGCTTAACCCAAATCCGAAGACCGTTTGGGCGTACACTGCCTAAATTTTGAGTAAATTGCGAAAAACTAATAAAAATGGCTTAAAATTGCGAAAAATTCCATTTATGATAATGAAGAAACTTTTATTAGGTAAATAAGATTAAGTAAGTATGTTTCTTTTGTAATTCGATACGCTAAATCAAAATGTGAATTCCGTTTGGCCGTATAACTCTAAATTTTGAGTAAATTGCGAAAAAAACGCTAAAAATTGCAAAAAATTAAGTGTGATAAGTGATGCTAAATAAAAGAGGGGATTTTCGATGGAACACAAATTCGAAGTTTATTTGAAGACAATTTTATCGAAAAAATGAACAACAGGGAGAAAGCGGAAATCTGAAATTGCATTTCCTATACTTTCACCTCGACTACTTTTTTGAAATGGAGTGTTGATATCAAGGAAGGTGGAATGTCAACATGATGGCAGATTTTTGCTGGACGCTGAAGAGATAAATAACGATAGAAAATAGAAAACGAAAGAGAAAACTGCGGCAAAGGACATTGAAAGAAGAAAGAGTTTAATACAAGCAAAGAACCGTTTAAAATTAATGAACGATATATCTTACCTTATCTTTACATCGTTTTTGCATCTCTTTTATCATCGACAGAAAATAAAAGAAAAACATGCTTCAGTCAAGCAAAATTCATTACGAAAGAAAATCATGTTAACATAAGTACTAAGTACTCAGATTTTATTGAACTCGATCAAGTCTTGATCGAGTTCAGTGAAAAAAAAAATATTTTTTATAACTGCAATCTTTTGCATTTTTTAGCCATTTTCAGCGTTCGCAATTTACTCAAAATTTGGAGTTGTATGGCCAAACAGTGTATCGAAATACATGACAAACATACTCGATCTTGTTTAATAAAATTTTCCTTATTTTTATAATTGCAATTTTTCGCAATTTTGAGCTATTTTATCAATTTTTCGCAATTTAGGTACCTACTTAAAATTCAAAAGGGCGTACCTACTTAGAGTTCAATTTAAAAAAAAATCGTTTTCATAGTTAAAATTGTTTGCAAAACATATTTTATATTGTTAACAGTTTTGCAATCTACTTCAAAAAAATTCGAATAATATTTGAGCCAAACGGACTTTGGATTTAGGTTTAGGGTATTAGAATACATAAAAAACATACATAATAAAAAAAATATGTTTTTATAGCAGCTTTTCGCAAATTTTAGCCATTTTTAGCGGTTTTTGGCAATATACTCAGGGTGTACACAGCTAAACGGTCTTCGGATGTGGAATGTTTCCAAAATAATTTCAATTTTATACATATAGTATTTGCTTCCACGTCATCTTTTAAAACTGCAAGTTAATTCGCGAAAATGGAATTGTTAAATTACAGTGGCCCAGACTGGATTTTAAAACCTTATACTTTTATTCCGATTTTAAGATAACGTATACCTATACATGTACTTACGAAAATTCCATTACCCTCTAATTCAAAATAACAAATTCTAAAAGCTTCACATTTCGCTGAGAGATCCAAATATTATATATTTATTAGACATTTTAAACATTTCTGAATTAAAATATGTGATTTCTCAGGTAAAATCTGGGAAAAAAAATATTAAAAATATATTTTTCACCCAATTATAATTTTATTTAATAGTATATTACATACCGAGAGTGGTAAGAAGCCCATTACACACGAATTCGAAAGAGTGTGTAATGGGCTTACCACTCGAGTTGTGTACTATACTTTTCTACTCCTATATTATTAGTAAGAACCTAATTACACACCGTCTACTTTATCAGTAAATCTCTAATTACAAACACTATACTGTAAGAAGCCAAACTGTGCGTGGTACAGTTACGTAATATATATATATATATATATATATATATATATATATATATATATATATATATATATATATATATATATATATATATATATACATACGTAAACATCCCATTAATCGCATTAGCCGGCGAGCCCCCCAGAATCCTGAAAACTTTCAATAGATTTTACGCTTATGAAACAAATAGCACGTCTTGACCAACGCAAATGTTTATTTGTATTGTTACTTAAAGTTTACATAATCTTCTGCTTTTATAAAAACTAAACATAAAGTCGTAGAAAAAGTATAGTACACAACTCGAGTGGTAGCCCATTACACACTCTTTCTTGAATTACGGTACTCGCTCACGCTCGTACCGTAATTTTGAAATCGTGTAATGGGCTTCTTACCACTCGGTATGTAATATACTATTTTCTACGACTTATGTTTAGTTTTTTTATAAATAAAAGCAGAAGATTATGTAAACTTTATAACAATACAAATAATAATACAAACATTTGCGTTGTCAAGGCGATGCTATTTGTTTCATAGCTAGCTTACGTAAAATCTGTTGAAAGTTTTCAAGATTTTGGGGGCTCGCGGCTAATGCGATTGTATGGAACTGTTACGTAATATATATGTCGCAGCCAACTAGGCTTAATTAGCCGCTTAATTAACAGCCTAGCCTCTTAACTAAACAGCGCCGTTCAACTAACGTCCTAAATGATATTCAGCCAATTGATCAAACCGCTAGGCGAATGACTTGATCGATGACGTTTCATCACTTGCCTAGCCTGTTCATTTTAATATAGTTCCACTTTCTGCCACCTAGCGCCGAAAATCTCCAAACTGTCAATGAATATGGCGTCGACAAACAAATTTAATGGTGTTTTCCAAAGTTTAATGGAAGAGTGTAGTGAAAATAATAATGTGAATTTAGCTGGAGTGACTCAAACAATTTAATTTTTAAGGCGAATTTCTATCGAAAACTTGTTGACCAAAACTAACCACAACTAACCACATCTGATCTCATGATTTTCAAAGAACAGTAATATGTTACATTTTAAGTTTATTTAATAAAGAATTTCTTATGTCAGATGTTTTTTTTTATTCCTGTCACCTGGTCACTACATCGTACGATTGGCCTAAGCATTAGCCAGCCAGTTGATTAAATGTTGTAACAAAGGTTATGGCTGAATATCATTCAGGCCGCTAGTTGAATGGCGCTGTTTAGTAAAGAGGCTAGGCTGTTGATTAAACGGCTAATTAAGCTAGTTGGCTGCGACATATATACTAGCGGATGCGGAGAGCTCGCGAAAAGTATTCCCAAACACGAACGATTTACGACATCAGTCGAAGTCGGCCGAAGGTATTGATGGGAGAGGAATGGTTTTATTTTCAATTTGTATTGTAGGTATATTTTTAGTGATCATCACGCCTTCATAATTGGGGAAAAAATAAAAAACCGCTTTAACTAACTAGAACTAACCATGACCGCCCCTCTGGCCCCACGAGAATCAGCCAGAAAGGGCGATCATGGTTAGTTCTTTGGTTAGATAAAGGGGCTTTATTTCTTTCTCCAATTATATTTCAGACGTGATAAATCACTAAAAGTGTACTTTTTTGTCAATTTGGCATGTTTTTATACGATTGTGGGGTGGGTATAACAAAAAAAGGTCCAGTAATTTACATTACACACTAGTGCCTAAAGTGAACACCGTATAATTCAAACATTTTTTGCCAAATTATTATTATAATTATTTTATTCTCAAACATAATTTATGACACTCGCTTTATTAATATGCTTATTGGATATATTTAGGTTTTTACTTGATATAAATATATTTTATGAAAAAATCGATCCCAAAATAAAAAATTGAATAAGTTATATAGCGAAGCGGTCCGTAAAAAAGACTAAGTTAACACACTCTTTTTTGCATAAATAACTAGTTTTAATAATATTTTTTATTGGTGATGATTTAATAAAAGATGCACTCATTTAATTTTCTCATTTATTTATTTTTTTAACGAACATTGTAATACATTATTAATTGTTTGGGATTTTTCTATAATCTAACGTAATAAACAATATTGAGACGCCCGTTAGTAGGCAACTAACTACACAACAACAATCGCGCCAAGGCATTCGTGTCTGGGAATACTTTTCGCGAGCTCTCCGCATCCGCTAGTGACATATTTATATATTACGTAACTGCCCTTACGCCGCACAGTTTGGCTTCTTACAGTATAGTGTTTGTAATTAGAGATTTACTGATAAAGTAGACGGTGTGTAATTAGGTTCTGGCCAATATAGGAGTAGAAAATATTTTACGATTTTTTTCAAATAATAAAAAATATTGATAACCAATGATAACCTCATCGGCCACTTCAACAAATATTCACTAGATATCATTTAATACTAAGACGAGGTGGCCGAGTGGTTAAGGCGTTGGACTGCTAATCCAATGGGCCTGCCCGCGTGGGTTCGAATCCCATCCTCGTCGAACTCTTTTTAATACTTTTTCGTTTGGGTATTTTACAAATTTTTTCCAAATAATTATAAATTTCAATAAAAATTTTAATCTTTTATTTAAAGACTATAAAATACCAACTTAAAAATTATATCTATTTTTACTAATTTTGATTTTTTTAAAAGGGTAGTTTTATTTGCTTTGCTTGGTCGATTTTTAATGAAATTTAAAATTTTATGAGGGGCTGACAAAGAATATAAAGATATTTCTTTCTTAAACTCCTAGTTTTTAAGTTATAAGGCCCCATCATATTGATTTAGCTTTAAAACTGTACAAAATTTCCTAAAATTTCTCATTCCTGAATCTAGTGACATCCAGACAGGACAATTTTAATATAAATTGCTTATTATCGTAGATGATAAACTTACAAATATTTAGTAATTATGTTTTACAAAAAAACATCTTCAAAAAATTACTTTACTTTTTAAAAGGACGCGCAAAACAATAGTAGAGCTAAACTTTTTGAACTTGAACTGTATAAAGTAAGTTGTTAAGTATGAAAACAACATGCTTTGGAGGTGTTTTTTGTTAAAAACAATAACAAATAGGTAGGTATTCGTGAAAAATTAATTTATCCTGCAAAACAGTAAACGTTTTATTAACAAATCATTCATTTTAGGTGTATCAGTTTTAAGAAGCGAGATTCCATAGAGAATTCCATATTTCATAGGAGACTTTTGATACGCGGAGGGAGAGTCTTATTGCGCTATCTCCTTCAAGCATATACCTGTAAAGGCAGCCTTGTCTCTCGGCAGTGCACACCAGCGTACGAGAAAGAAAGAAGAATCGAAAGTATAACCTTTCCGTCTCTCTTTCTCTACATCTAATGGGCTGTGTCTATGGGTATATGCTCGAAGACATGTTTGAAGAGTTTTCGCCATAAACTTTACTCTTAATTTAAGAGAACTCTCGTATGTGTAAGACGGCCCTAAAATGTGTCAAATGAAATGTCAAAAATTAGTTTGTTTTGTAAACAAAAATTATGTTTAAAATTATACATGTTTTATAGGAAACACCCATTAAGAAAAACAAGCATAAACCATGTAATAAATTGGTGTTTAACCTTAAATAAATCGTATTCTCTTGATTTGGTAAAATTATTCACCTCATTTGATTCGTAAAACTGCGCAGAGGCCTGTTTATTGATCATGATCCAAAAATATATTTTTCAATATTTCTTAACGGTTTAATTGTTTCCTGCAAGAATATCTAAAACATGGATAATGGAAATAGTAAAGATAACAAAGATACACAACAAATCATCATTCAGTCGAATAACTACAATGTCACAGTTATTCCAGTCGAATTTCCACCCAGAAATAGAATCTACAGTTCACAGGATGCGGATTATATAGGTGATCAGTATAGGTAAGAAATTTGTAACATTTCATAGCTTGTAATTCAGTATGAGGAACTTATCTACTTATAATATAATAATTTTATTTTTAAATTAAAAGTTGCGTTATTCGCTAGAATTATCATTAGGGACTATTCTGGTCCAATTACCAGAGTATAGATTTGTGCAGGCTGAGAGTCGATTGACCCTGCCACACTAGGAAATTACCCTTAAAATAACCTGAAACAAAAACTAAAAAAAACCCTTAAAAATTAAAAATTCATCAATGTTTCAGTCACTAGTCGGTCACCATTTTCATGTTGTAAAATAAACTTAAAAATGTTTTAAGAATTAGGCAATAATTAAAATTAAGGTTATTTAACTTTTGCTTCAAAAATGTTTAAAAATTCTAAGAAATTATTCTGAATTATAATGTGATATCAAATATTCGGGGAAGCCATTTCTTCTGGCAAGTCTGGTGAGTCACCAAAAGATTATTTTATAAGATCTTAATATGTGGTGATTTGTAGGAGTCATTTCTAGAAAACCACACTTTATAAGGAATTAAGTATATTTTGTTTTTTTCACTATTTTCATTTATTCCTGCTACACTTTTGTCTTGCTATTGTTTTTTAAATTAAAGTTGATCATTCAATTTGCATACCTTTTTTTTATCAATGCATGGTTTTTCTGACATGTTCTTTTTTTATCTTTAGACAGTCTTTGAAGGCCTAAAGCTTAAATGTATCTTACTGTGGGTGTTTTAAATAAAAAGGGAGGCAGTTTATGAGCACTACACTTAAGGATTCAGAGGCTTGGGGGACTAGGAAAGACCTCTACAGGCAGAAGGTTCCACAGAGTAGACACTCTATTGATAAAAAAGTAACAGAATGGTTCAGGGCTTCTCTAGGTGAACTATAAAGGGATGTATGAAAGTGATAGTTTATGTTACTTTATTGTGAGCCACTAGGGAAAAAATCATATTTGCTAGTTCCTCAGAGCAGAAGCTGCGAAAATTCTATAAAAGAGCGACAAGTTCCTCTCAGTTCCTTGGTGGGCCAAAGAAGGAAGCTTTCGTGTGAAAGTGGGGTCACTAATGAGGTAAACGGCTCATCTTTGAGATTACTTAAAGTTATGGCTATGATCCTAGCTTGTTGACTTTCTGGACTAGGATTTTCAAGGAACTTTGTTGAGCTTAAAAATTTAAAAGTCTAGCTTTGTCATAGAATGCAATAGCCACGGTTTATGATTTTTACGATTGGGTTTTTTTTTAGTATGAGGAAATTGTTAATAAATTTCAGACGGACCCTTAATAGAAAACCAGATAGGATTCCAATAAAACCTCTCAGACCATTCCAGTCAGCTGAGTTGTAATGCCGGATAATGTTTCTTTTTAGTTGTGGGTTCCAATAACATACAGCCAGGTAGGGTTACCAGCCTCAAAAATATGGGTTTTAGATTTTTTTTACTGGAGATAAATTAAAATATCAGTTTATGACGATAAAACGCCCTGATGAACGCAGTGTGTAAACTTTTCGACCTGTTCCCCCCCCATTAAATAACTTCGTGATCATTCCATGTAAAGGTACAATATTGAGTATGTAAATTTATATAAGTATTCTAATTTTCTCTGAAAAAAGCTATGTAAAGTGGTTTCTGATATGTTCGATTTTAAAAATCGCCTATTTTACTATAGACACATTAAGTCATTCATTGACTTAACAAAATTATGGGGTACTTCCCGAGGGAGTAGAAACTTAAAATTTGGTATGCAGTCAGTTTTTAGGACACAAGTAAAGAAAAAAATCTAAAAAAATAACCTTTTTTCTTGGAAAACCCTGAAATAGGGGCTGCAATATCATATATTATAGGGCAATTTAGAAGTTTTTAACCTGTTTGAGCCTGAGTTTGTAAGATTTTAATTATCTTAGAATTTAAAAAGGCAGGCAGAATTTCATTCCATTCATTGAAAAAAAAAGAGAAGAGGTTCCACCAAAAACTCTTATGTTAAACAAGGGCAAGTTCCTATCCAAAAATCTCGGCCTCTTGTCTTTAGGATACATAACTGAGTACCTACCTATTATGTGTGTTGAATTAAAAGTTTAACAGACATGATGGGAAAGTATTTCTATGTACCCTAGAGACAAAAATTACAAGAAGGGTCTTTTGGGTATGTAATTTATTTAAAATACAATTGTGGACAAAACTAATTGTAAATCTCGGTACTTTAAAAGGCTGATATTTTAGGATAGGAACTTAACTGATAGCAACTAGCCTTAGATTTTTTTAATAAATACGATAGCTATATTTTATTTTCTGAATTGCGGGTTTTGTATTGACATAGACTATAAAACGGGGTAAACCGTAAAATACGGGGCATCTGGCAATCCTACAGCCAGGAAATGAATAATGACGTCCTAGTGAGTTTTTTATTTGTTTAGGAGTTTATATTTGTTTAAATTTGCTAAGCATGATCCATAAATATGTTTTTTTTTTCAAATTCGACTTTTTAAAAAGTTCAATAACATACTTTAATGACTTATACGTTTTGATAACACAACCAATGTTTTGTTACATATTTTGGTTTAATTCATTATTTTGATATTGGAGGATATGCATAAAATTAATCACCTGCAGATATAAATTTTAATAAAATCTGTTTTTCATTATTTAAAATCAAAAAATCTCCAATTATTCCGGTTATAGCCTCTATTATACATATTGCATTATGCTTATTACCTATCAGTACTTCTTGTAGATTAACGGGAAAGTAAATAGACCAAGAGAAAATAAGGGGGAGATAATTTGTTTAAGATACTTTAAGAAAATAATGTATTAAGGTAAAAATCAATAAAAACTTCATAATGAGTTTTAAAAATTCTCTTTCTTGCAACGTTTCTTCTAGGTAACTTTTTTTACATTTCATTTTGTAATAGATATTGTTCTTTCAATCTTTAGTTCATTGGCAACTTTTCAAATTTTAAGTTACTGTCAAGATCCAGTAAAAAATTACACAGGAATTCAGTCGCAGTGGAACAGTGATAAAGCTTTGTCGGGGTCAGAAGCAAAAAAAGACCATACTGGATATGATGACTATGCTGATAATCAGAGTAAGTATTTATTTTTGTCTGTGTTATGTTTATGAGAATAATATGAACAGGATGACTAGATCATAGTCGTAATGGGTCAGAAACATCCTTAAAATATTTTCAAAGCTGCAACACTTGTCAGTTTTCTTATTTTTTATTTATAACCCATTTTTAATCAGTGTTGTCGTTCTACTCCAAATTTATAGTTAATTTTGCATTTATCACTGCGTGTCCCAAACGATGTCATTTTCAAAACAGTAAAAAATTAAATTTTTTAAACATGTAACCAGAGTTAACCTGTTAAAAGATATTTTCGCCGATCGTTTATTTATAAGTATTATTAACATATACAAAATCATGATTAATAGCTATTATGTATAATTTTTTATTAATAAACTATTATAGTATAGGCAAAAATATATATATAACAAAAAATTGTCACTTAAATAAGAGTTATTAAAGCACCTGTCATGTTGGTTACCTAAAATTGAAATATATGAAAAAAAAAACAGAAAAAATCTTATTTTTACAATTAGGCTGAAGGACCTCGGTTGATGGCCTTTTGGGTGATACTAATAAAGTAATTATAAATAAATAAATAAATATTAACAAAACGATCGCCGAAAAAAGATTAATGATCTTAACCCTTAACGCGCGACCCTAGCGAATGTGTTAAATATCGTTCATTATTAAACACCCTTATTAATACTCTTGTTTGTTAAATGGCTATAAGATATAATCAGTGAACAGAAAATGTTTAGTGGCAGAGTCAACCTATCTATATACTCTTTACTATTAAGTTTTTACCATTACCATTTTTAAAGAAATCCGATTGAATGTAAATTTCTGTGTTAACAGAAATCACACAGTGTCGTTAAGAACTGAATCGATAAAAGGTTAACTCTGCAATACACGCCTCATATCTGACATATACATACATGGGTTGAGTTTTATAGTGACACTTAGATTTTAATTTTTTTTATGTAATCTTTAATAGTTTTTTTTTTTTTCTACCATTTTTAATAAACATAATTGTTTATTTGAGCTGTTTACACATTTTTTACCTAAAATTTTTTAAAATAAAACCCTTAATATTGTAGAATTTATTTTGTATTTCCCAGATACATGGCGTGTGTTAATGTACATTTAGAGGACGCGTGTAATGGAGTGTTAAATGGTCATATTCTCAGTAGTGAAGTTTGAACATTTTAAAATATGTTTAATTTTCATTATATCCCGAATAATGAGTATATCCAAATTCTTGATAGTTTATTTAAAAATAAACTCTGTAAAAATCTTTATTTTTTTTATTCATTGTACTCTCAATATTTTAGTCACCCAAAGGATTCCATCAGTTTCGACCAGTTACACAAATGATTCCAGTTACTGTCAAGATTCTGTGAAAAACTACTCCGAAATTCAGTCTCAATGGAATGACATAAATTTGCCCGGTTCTGAAGCGAAAAAAGAGCATCTTGGATTTGAAGAATTTAATGAAAATCAAAGTAAGTAATTTATATTTTTATTATAATTTTTTCAAAGTCTAACTTTTAATTTTATTTAACTTTACATTTAATTTAAGGAATTGGTATGACTTGCATAATATTAAGGTTTAACTTACACAAACGTCAAAAGATAGAAAATGTTAGGTTATTAAGCCTCTGCAGCATTGGCAGATGCAAAGGGTGGGTGGTTGGGTCCCCCACTCCAAAAAAAGTTAAAACTATTACCCAAAATAATCCCAACTCAAAAATCGGGGCATGTTATTTTTGACTTCTTGTAAACAAGTAGGCAAACTCAAAAGGCTAATTTATCTTACTAACGATCCAGTCGACTACTACAGGTAGTGATTTTTCGATCCCACCATCTCCTCCCCTCCCCGATAAAGCTAGTTCTGGAACCTCCACTACTCCACAGTACAAAAGAAGACGGATTTGTATAGAAAATGGGCTTTTCTTAAACACCTTATTTGAATGTTATTTTCTTTTTTTTTTTTAATAATGTTTCAAGATATTAATTTATTACGTACCTATTTGAAAGATTTATATTTGTCACTTGCCTTCTAGGTAGGTATTGATTTATTTTATGAGTATGCCCAAATAATGTATTTTTGAAGAAAAGGGCAATCTACTGAGCAAAACTTTAAAAAAGCCCTTGGTGAACGATTTAGTTGTGCAACCGGGCTACCGGTTCTTTTTTAAAATTAATATTATAACGTAAATAAGGCTACAATTTTATTTAGTTTTATATACAGTGTGTCTACTTAAGTTGGAACCATATGGAAAAGTTTTTTTATTATTAAGTTCATGAAAAAAAGTTATTCTTGATAAAAAGTTCTGCATGGTCAAAAACCTTAAATGCAACCATTAGATATCAATTTTTTTAAGCAGTAAACGAGGTTTGTTAAAAAAAAGAATTTTTTTTTCAAGAGTAAACTATCTTTATTTTTTACAATACAGAAAAATGTTATAAAGCAAAGTTATTTTGAATTAAAAGTTATATTCAAATATGCAATTACAGCTATTTAGCATGATAATTTTGAATTGGTAATTACTTACTAATAATTCCGTATTTAATTGTTCTGGCTTGATACAATTTAACGTAATTTATAAAATTACAGTAAAAATGGCAAATTTACTAAATCGTGAAGAAAAAACAGAAAAAATAAAAAAATTGTTAGAAAAAATCACTAAACTTAAATTTTCATGTTATCTAGCTCTAATTGCATATATTTAAATATAACTTTTAATTCAAAATAACTTTACTTTATAACATTCTTCTGTATTGTAAAAAATAAAGGTACTTTACTCTTGAGTAAAATTAATATTTTTTGACAAACCTCGTATATGGCTTTAGAAAATTGATATCTGATGGTTGCATTTTAAGTTTTGGACCATGCAGAACTTTTTATAAAGAATAACTTTTTTTCGTAAACTTAACAACAAAGCTTTTCATATGGTTCCAACTTAAGAGTCAATTCGCGCCGCGAAACTTGGATTCAATTTGGGGTTCGGGGCATAATGTTTTTCTCAAAAACGGTATAAGTTACCGATAATTTTCAAAACTATATGAAAGCAACACTTAAATTTAGGCTTCTGCTGTAATAGTTTTTTAAATTTGGATTTAGTTTTTAATATTTCCTTGAGTGAAAGTCACCCTAAAATCGGTTATGTTTAGATACTATTTTTTCTTAACTCGACTCATTTCAAAAATCCGATACAGCAGAGGCATAGATTATTTCCTTACCCTTAAAATGGTGTATAATTTATGTCATTTAAGTAAAAAATAGTTACCGAAAAACGTTATCTCCTGTAGGCTTGCAATCGGAAACAACATCGCATCGATACACCGAATTTGGAAGAACCTAAATAAGATATAATATTTTTAATGCGGCTATACGAAAATTGTGGTAGTGGGAGTTTAGTCTCCGCCCACCGTCTCCGCGTCCTTTTGCCCGACTACTAAGGAGTAGCGTAAACGCTCTCTTAAGTAGACACACTGTAAATCAGCAATAAAAAAAGATGTTTATTTTAATTGTTAAATGTTTTATTTGTCCAATATTTTCAAATATTATATATATGTTACCTCAATATGAGTAAACCAACCTATCACAAAGATTTTCTTTTTACTATTTCCACTGTTTTTTTTTACAGTTAACTATGGATCTATCTTAGTCTAACAACATTTTTCTATTATGTTTTAACTTATTGTTTTTAAAATTTTCCTGATTTTAAAATATCAACAACTTTTATCTTCTAATATACATCTATGTACAATATAGAAATCCCTATAAAATATGTTTGTAAACCCTACCTAAAACAAATTTTTAACCTTGTCCTTACAAATGTTCTGAAACCATTATGCCACCATGCATATATTACTGGATTGATCAAACTGTTTGTAAAACCGAGTATTGCCAAAGGACTGGCTATTACTAGTCGAAGCTTTTTGCAAAAATCAGTTGGATCATCAATGTCACAGTCATGCCAAACGTATGTAACGCACGCAGCAAAATATGGCGCCCATGTAAAAATAAAACTGAATGATGTAAACAGCACAATCTTAATGGCTTTCCATTTGTTGGGTATATGACTGGAAGACATTTTTCTCCGGGTAACAGTTTTTTTCATTGGAAGTTCAATTGTACCCTTAAACATTCTTAAGTTCTCCATTGCTTCTAATTTATCTGAAATGGTGCTGATTGCGATGACAGATCCCTGGATTTTATTGATTTTGGTTATTGCATGGTAAAGTATTATTGAGTACAAGACAAAAACTAAGATGATTGGGACAAGTCCAACGGATACCGTTATTAAAATAAGTGGATCGGGTGCTGTTGTAATGAACCAACAAATTCTACCTTCTTTTGTGTCTCCGCTCCATCCCATTAGCGGCAAAAATCCGATTGTTATTGCTAAAAGAAATAAGAGAAAATAATATTTTATTATGTTTTGCTTAGAATCCTTGATGTCTATCGCATTTCAACGGTTAAAGTTGTTGAACTAACTTTGACAGCAGTTGAGCGTCATATCCCTTCAAATGCGGGAAATTATAATGAAAAAAATATGTGTAATGTGTCTATAGTAGATCTAGCTTCATGATTTTTTTCATAATTTTTGAAAGAGTGATAGGTGTTTAATCCAATCCAAAAATTCAACATCTATTTTTTTTTCGGCATTTTTCAAATTTCTTTTAGAAAAAACCCTTTTTACGATTGTATTATTATTTTTTATTTTTTGAAGAGTAGAAGTTTTAAATAACCTTCGGATTATAAAGATTTAAGATGAACTGGTAAAGAATTTTTTTGAAAAATTTTCTATAAAATATGGGTTTTGGTCAATTGTTCTCAAACTTTGTATAATGATAGTTTTCAACACGCTGATCAAAAGTCTTCAAGGGCACATAATCCAAAACCCCCCAACCCTCCCAAAATCACTCTTAAAAGTTACTGGGGATTTTTCTTACGGGAAATGAGTTTCGGTCAATTATTTTTCACCTGTGCATAGTAATAGTTCTCAACACGCTGATCAAAAGTCTTTACAAGCACAAAACCTGAAAATCCCCCCAAAAAATCCCTCTCAAAGGTCACGCTTTACGAATTTTTTTTATAGTGTTGTCGAGTTGTAGCCACTTAAATAGTTATAGTTCAAAATCCGTGAGCAGGAACTTCATATGGATAGGCCTTGGGGAATGGGGTGTGGGTGGGTATCCAATTATTGCGCTTGCAGGGTACCCACGTGCAGGAAAAGTCAGGAATTTAAATTTTAGTCAGGAAAAATGTTGAAAAATGGCATAAAGTCAGGAAATATTAACAATATTATGGTAAAAGTCAGGAAAAATGTACAAATGCGTATATTACGCGTGGAACACTATTTCTTGTGAAGATGTATCGCAACCTGAGGTTAGCTGCATTAGAATGAATTGTTTACTTGAAGCCTTATACGATGCAAACAGGTTAGCGGACAACACAGCTGAAAAAGCCAAATCCCAGTACTCATTGCTGTGTTCCGAAGCTAAAGGGGTTTTAAGAGGCAAATTTAAAATATTTGAGCCGACAAATAAAGAAGGAAATAAGTCTGATAAAAGGTTGGACGTTTTGTCATCTATGTATTACATACTTTTTATATATTTATTCACAAGTTAAGTTGGACTTTAAAAAAGTTAGTTTTTATGTTGTATTATGATGACGGATTTACGATTTTGGATGATGTAACACATGTTCCTTATACTACAAGTTTTAATATAATAACATATATTTGTAGTGAAGTAGTCTACATTTTGTTATCTATGTATTACATACTTTTTATATATGTTGTATTATAAAAAAAATAAAAAGGTGAGAGTTGGACAGCTATGGGGATGGTGGAGGTTACAATAAAAAATGTTAAAGAAATTACAGTTGTATTATTATGTTATTTATTCGTCTTTGGTCGTTTATTTATAGTGCGTGTGTCAGGAAAAAGTTCAGTTTTTGGTCAGGAAAAGTCAGAAAAAATGACTTTGAATATTTTGTGGGAACCCTGGCTTGGAGGGTAACATGTGGATATACAACTGGCCAAGGAATGGAATTCATGATAAAATGACTTCGCCACCCGTCAACAGGGAAGCAGGCTTTGGTAGTTGTTGAGTTTTGGAGTCTGAAGTTGGGGGAGGAGATACTGGGGGGAGGGGATCAAATATCCCGCAAGAAATCCAGGTATAGGAAATGTCAGGCTCTGTATCTATTTAAGTGGCTACAATTCGACAACACTTTTAAAAAGTTACGCAGAGCAATTGACCAAACTATCAGTTAAAATTATCTCCAGTGACCAGGGTGATTTTGGGGGGTTGGGCGTGTTTTCGGGTTTTGTGCCCGTGTAGACTTTTAATCTAACTAAAAATCCCCAAGGACCTTGGGTGATTTTGGGAGGATTAGGGGAGTTTTCGGGTGTTGTAACCATGAACACATTTGATCAGCGTGTTGAAATCTATCACTATGCAAATTTTAAATACAATTGGCCTAAACCCATTTTCCATAAGAAAATTTGCCGGTCCTTTTCCTCTACTTTTTAGTAATATTCAAATATTTTTTTTATTATTTTTTTTTTGTTTACTTTTTAATTAAAAAGTTATTTAAAACCTCTATTCTTTAGTAGAATAAAAAATATTAATAAAAGTGAAAGTTTTTTCCAAAAAAAATTCGAAAAAAATAGATTTTGAGTTTTTTGACCCTTTATCACCCTTTCAAAAATTATGAAAAAATTTATGAAGGTAGATCTACTACAGACACATCACATATATTTTTTTCATTATAACGTGGGTCACACACAAGGTTTGGTAAAAAAAATATTTTAAAATTTTAGTCTAAAAAAAAATTGAATTTCACGCCAAAAATTTTGTAAAAAAATTGTGCTTCATCCGCACTTCGAAGACCTTTAATTTGGCGCAAGCAAAACTAAAAAATCTTTTAATGCGGCTGAGATATTAGAAAAAAACGAAAAATCTGTATGATTCAATAAAACACTTTCTGAAGCACCCACATAAATTAAAAAAAAATCAGGAAAATGCGCGTCTTTTTATTCTCAACAGACCTAGCTGGGTGATATTTGAAAAAGTGAAAAGGCCGATTACTCCCCCTTAGACGCCAAGGCCCTTTATGAAGTTGCGATTACGAAACCTCAACTAAAATAATTAAGTTATTCTTACAAACTTTATTTTACACGTCAACTTGTTATAATACAAAGTAAAATCACAAGTTTTTTTTTTATAAGATGATGTACCACCCTGTTTATTAATACTTTTTTGTGCAATAATAAAATAGGTGACTGTCTAAGTTATGAATTACACATTAATGGAATAGTCACATCATCAAGTTTAAAATATCTCAACGGAACCCTAAGGTAATGTGAGTCATTAAACACTCACCTAAGCACAGTGGTTAATTTTAGTGGGAGCGCAATTTAAAGAAGGGTTTATTTGTTTTTATTATACCATTTATTCAAAAAAGGTATATTGGTTATTGTAAGCTTCATACAAAATGGTTGGTGCAAATCGAAACAAGTTTATAAGAAATTTAGAGTAGGCACCGAGATGTTAACGGAGTGGGAGGAGGGAATGTTTAACTAGGCCTTATTAGAAAATAGAGATGGTGGTTTATAAGAATAAATGAGAGTTCCCACCAGTGGCGGCTCCTCCTTAGGTTTGCAGGTTTGCGCAACCCCCAAAAAAGGTTTAAAATAAAATTTTAAAAATATATATATTAATCATTACATAGTTACAGATTTTTTAAAAATTTATTGGAACATCTGTATTTATTCTTTTATTAATGTTATCTTGAAATAACAGCCAAATTATTAAAAAACTTAACTGCTGTCGCTAAAATATCATTAATTTAATCGCGCGTCGCGTCGCATCCTAGAAGCCGATGCCGATGCGATGGTTGCAATCAAAATGCAAACCCAATTGGAGTCATTACGAGTAAGCGTAAGTATATGGAGTTGCCTATCTTGGCATTGGGCGCTGAATTTAGTCTCATAAGCGGCATGCGGTTTGCAGTTCCACTGCAAACCTTTATTTATCTCGCATGCTGATTTACGATTTATTGAAGTATAATTTGTTATTTTGGTTATATGTGTAACATATGTAGCTACTTGTATGATTTTTATTACAGTTTTTGTATGTCTATTTATTTACATTAAGTTTATTGTGGTTATTTATTTATTTTTTTAAAGAACCATTAGAATTGCAACCCCTTACTTTTTAACCCACGAGCCGCCACTGGTTCCCACACCTAAAATTTTAAAAATTAGCACTGCCTAAGCATGTATGTTAAAATGTACTTACCCATAATCCATGTTAATAAAACAACTCGCTTTACTCGGCCAATACTTATCCATTTACAGTATTTTAAGCCATAAACGATATACAGAAATCTATCTATTGCTAACAGGCCCACTGAATATACTGATGAGAGTGTACTTGATACAATCATTCCTAAAATTAACAGAAATATTAGATGTTTACATAGTAATGTATTGTTGGAGTTTTTTTTTTATCTTTAGACAGTTTAAAGTTTGAGTAGTAACGTAAAGTAGTGATCTAAGTGAAGTAAAAGATCACTCCTTAGGTCTGTTTGTTATTCAGAAATAGTGTACACTTTTTTAAGAAAATGCTTTTACCGAAGGTATATTTTAGGACTACATGTGTACAAAACTTGTAAAATAGTGTAAAGTATTTCTTAATAACAAACAGATCTTTATATGAAACGTAAAGATTTAAGGGTTCGGAGAGGAAGGAAAAACCTTTGCAGTAAGCAGTTCTCACAGTCTCGACACTCTAGGCATAAAAAACGAACATAGAAGTAAGTTCAGGGCCATCTACAAATGGACCCTAAAGAAATGCATAAAGGTAGCACCCTACATTGCTTAGTGTTGTAAAGAAAGGAACGTTTTTGTTTGTGACTAGGAAACGTTCGCAAATGTTCACGACCATCATACGGAAACGTTCTCTTACGAGCAAATATAAGCACAAACAAAAACGTGCTCGGCAAAATGCTCATATTTATAAATCATGTTCTAGTAGGAAACCAGTTGTAAGCACGTTATCTATCATATCTCTGGGGCGGCGGGAGGGGGGGGGGAGTACAATAAAAAATAGCTGATTATGAAAGAACTATAACATTACTTTTACTTATTCTTTTTATTAGAAAATAAAGACATGTATTTTTCCTTCTTTATTTCAGAGTTAATAGCCATATTTTGTTTGGGATGTTGGTACAGCAAACCAAAGCTAATATTAATATAAAAAAGCTTTAACCCAGTGTATTGATCACTGAAGCAAATAACATATTTTTTTACAAATATTAGGTAAAAGTAGTTTTAATATCAGATAAAACCTTTCCAATAATAACGTTATAGTAGCGAAAAAAGGAACAGTTCCAAACTCATTGATCGCAAAAGACGAATTAAATAATGTTCACAATATCCTTGGAGCGTATACCTATAGAGGCAGCCTTGCCAGTATATACCCTCTCCTCTGACTAATCAGACCAAGCGCGCAAAAGAAAAAGGTTATACATTTTTTTTTCTCTCGCTCGCACGCCTATTCATACGGTCAAGCGGGCGAGAAAGAAAGAAAAATTGATATATAACCTTTCCCTTTCGCTTGTTTATGATTAATCGGAGAGGAGGGGTATATACTGCCCCGATCAATCAGCACGCAGAACACGGTGTATATCCCTTCCTGTCGACCATTTAAAACAAGCGTGCAAAAAAGAAAGGTTATACAAATATTCTTCTTTCTCTCGCACGCTTGTTACGGCCAAGAAACAAAGCTATCTCTATAGGTATGTGGTTGAAGGTAATATCATATCTTCGCTTTTGCTCAAATTCTTATTTTCTTAAGCCTTTTAAAAATATAAAAAAGAAATATCCTTATTTTCTCGCAAATATTAAGATTTTGGGAAAATTTAGAATATTCGAAATTTATTATAAAAAGAGCATACTTATTATAATCAAATGACTCTTTTTCTCTGATATATGCTCATTTATTCTCGTTCGTGCTCGGGAGACGTTCTCCAAAAATAAATTCTCGAGCATATTACAACATGAATGTTGCTCTATTGGCAGCTGGAGAAATTATATACCACAAATAGTAGATGGTAATCCCTAGAAACAAAAGCCGTGAATATACCTATATCTATAAAAGAGCAACATATCCCCTACAGCTTGTCAATGGGAAAGAGAAGGAAGCTTTCCTGTATGAGTGGGATTATTAATAGTTACAGCACTAGAGATAAATCAAAGGCGCCAAAATGCTTTTTAATGTTAGGAAAAAAATTATATAAATTTTTTTTCTCAGAAAAGAAACTACTTCTAATGCGTAATTTAGAGTAAAATACACAAGATGCCCAAACATATGATAATTTGTCTTTAATTTGAAGTAAAGTACTACTAAAAATATATATAAATTTGGCTTTGTTTTTAAAAATCGACATTTTTAGATCATCAGAAGTAAGGATTTTAAAACTGCAGGCTTCATTTAACTAAATTGATTGTTTCCTGTGTTTGTTTCTATTTTTTGGTTATAATAACACATACTTAAACTTTATATAGCCTTTTAGCGTGTATTTTTATGATTTTAAAAAAGTCAATTTCCAGATTTTGATGTGTGCAGTTACATTTTGATCACCTTTTACCCTGTCAATGTAATTTTAGTACTGAGACTAGCAAGTGCCTCGTGACATATCATTAGTTTCGAGAATGCCTAGCAAATCTCCTGTTTTTTTTTTGACCTAAGAAAAAGAATGGTCGCCCTGTAATACTTACCCATTTGAAGGAAACATACATTTTGATTTCTGTGCTCTCTCGGATACGCTTGACCAAATAATACAGATAGTCCAGTTATTAAGTCGGCCATTGCTACATTTCCTAGAAAGAGATATGTAAACCTTGGCTCCACACCTAAAATATAATGACCCACATTAGTTATTCAAACCGCAAAGCCTTTCTAACATTAAAAGAATTTTTAACCAGTGCATATATTTTGTCGCCAACTGTAAATTAACGTATCCTCATTGCTTTTCAAGTAATCTAGATTATTTCAATACGCTGTTGATTATTCTCCCACATAATTAATAAAATGCCGTAAAATAGATAAAATGTATTATTACCTGACAGACTACCTAATTGAATATTTTTTAGCGTTGGTGTTTTTTTTTTTTAATCTTTATGACAACTCACGAAGGATTATTATATATGTATATTATATCCTACGGATTATATATACATATATAAACCTAAGTACCAAAGTACCGTGAGTGTCGGGTTTTCCGGTGTTTAACCCATTTCTTCCCCAGTTGTTCCGTCAACGTTGTCCAAGCACTGAAACATGCAAATGTTGCATTTCACAGCACCTTTTAGACAACGCGGTAGTGCCACCACGGACGTTATTTTAAATAACTACTACCTAAATATGTCTGCCCGGCGGGGCTGGGATTCGAACCCGGATCGCCGGCGCGGCGAGCCAAGGCTCTGACCACTACGCTACCGGACAGACATTACAGAGTAATTTAATTACGAACGACGAAAAAACCCATTAAAAGAATGCAACGTGCTCTTTTTCCAATTTGTAAAATTGATTTTAATAGTTCTGTTTTTAAATTGTTTGCTGATATTTGTAGATATGACTGCTTGCTGCTCGTTCTTTTTTAACCTTTATATATATAAAGTCACTTCGCGGTACAATGTCAATTTATTCGTTAAGTCTGGTTATTTAATGCAATGGCGTTTTTAGGGAGGGGAGGTCGGGTGGTTAAATTCTCTCTCCAAAGTAAAATACTAAACATTGTTTAACTTTACATTAGATCAAGATTTAAGTTTTAATAATTTTCTGAAAACATGGCATTTTTGTAAACAACACGATAATAAACTATCTAGACCAAGAACTACGGGTCGGAAAACTCTTAAAAAACATTCCCTTCAATACGTTTGAAGAATATTACAAAAAAAAATATATTCTTTTTTTTTAACAAAATTATTTGGCTATTGTCGATAAATTTGTCAAACAAAAGAAAATTTTATCTCCTTATTAATATCTCCATTAAATGTTTGATTTAGAACTTTCTTCTGACAAATTAGGATCCGTTCAGAAATATTGGTCGAATTTTGTAAACTTGGAGATCCTAACATAGGGACAAATGAGTATCTGGAATCAGGTTTTAAAAGGATTAGATAAAAAAAAACTAGCGCAAGAAGTGCGTTAAAAATATGTACTATAAAATTTATTTACTAGTTTTTATTATAATGGCTGAACAATGCATATGTCGTAGCCAGGTAATAAATTAGCGGCCACATTGTAAAATAATCGTTTAGTTTAAATTGTTTTATAATACGGCTAGTGTTTACAGCCATTTTATGAATTGGCCTATCAAATACGGGCCACTTTCTCAAATGGGAATTCTTATTTGCTGTTTTGCATTCTGGCGGATATCACCGTCAGCCACCTATTAAAATAGAATTGAGGTTATGTTTTTGCCGACAATGACAATATAGCAAAAAAGTGTTTTTCACGGTTTTCATTTTATTTAACTTTAAAAATATTATGTATTAGTGCGTGTTTGTTTAGTTATTATTTTATTGTTATTAAGCTTAAAATGCATAACCCACCTGTTAATAAATCTTTCTTTTATGCACATTTAAATAATTTTATGCAGGCAATAAACTTAAGGTTGAAATCTATAACTACATACATTTTTTGTTATTTGTTATTACAGAAAAAAAGAATCAAAAGCAGAAACCTTGGGGCGTTGAACGTACTAATAAAATTATGGACATTTTGATCGACAATTCACCAGAACTAACCAAAACTAACTATTTTTTTTTCTTTATAGAAAATAAATACTTTACATTTTGTGGTGTCAAAATTTAATTATGGAGAATATGACTCGTACTTGATCGGGCAGTGTATAAAATGGCTAAAAGCACTAGCCGTATTATGAAACAATTCAAACTAAACAATTATTTTAGAATATAGCCGCTTTGTATAAAGTGGCTAGCTATTGTAAAAAACGACCGAATTTACAATGTGGCAACGACACAGATACAATAAAAAGTGTGTATGCAGCATATCGACTTATTACACCTAAATATATTTTTTATTTATCAGCAGCCTATAGAAGTCTTTTTATCTTAATCCTTAAACCATAGAAGATCAGCCTAAGTGTTATTTTTAGGATATTTACCCCAATAGTCTAAAAACAAAGATGTTTAAACATAAATTACCAGCATTTTATAATAGTTAAATTGACATAAACGATAAACTAATCGAAAACCTAAACTCTCTGCTAAATACGGACAGCCTTATTCACTAAGCTTATCTAATTTTAAACTTTTTTGAAACCTTTTGTAGTTGATAAGGCTGGTACCATCTGTATAACTTGTAGTTTTTAACATTGAGGTTTTAATGAATTCTATTTATTATACCAGCACGTCGATTGCAACTTATTCACTAAAAATAAGTTAGTTTTTAACTCTCAGGGTTTTAAATTTTGCAATGCTGTACTAGGATAATTCTTCTTTCCTAATTTATAAAATAATAATAAAAAATGTTCTAAAATGAAACAAAATCGCCTAATATGTACTGTTACTGGTCTCAAAAAATTTCCACTAGTTTTTTATTGTATTAATCATCACATAAAGATGAATAACATCACAAAACACAACTTTACAGTTTACAGAGCAAAATAGGAGCTGTTTTGGTAAACAAAATATAACAGCAAACCACCAGTACTATCTTTTAAAAATAGGTGCATAGAACCTAAAAAACAAAAATTGTACAAAAGGTAGCTATTCTCTATTTTTATTTGGACAAAAAAAGCTGTCAAAAGAGATATTTTTTCTTTTAGAGTAAAAAATTTTAATTAAATTGTAATTTAATTGCGACGCTGTCAATAGGACTTTTGTAAAGAGTCAAAAAACAAACCAGATGTTATTTTGTGCACCCTTATTGGTGTATTTTTCGCAAAGAAAAGTCGGTAAAACCGCCTAAATTGACAACTTTTTAAAAAATTTATAACGTACACTTTTAATGCTGGAAAGCTGATCTTTGAAAAAGTGAACCTGTTGTCTAAACGCACCAGACTTAATATAGTAAACGGATTATTAAAAATATTAGATTTTATTCTACAACTTGTATGTCTTTCATATTTATATCTATTTGGCAAAAAGTGTGAAAAAACATCTTCAAACATTACGGTGAACAGCGATCTTGCTCTTGGAGTAGAGTAGTAGGTGTTTAAAGCAAGCCGTAGAAATACGAACGCCTAGCCCGGTACATTTCCCCTAACCTGCTTTGACTCCCACCACTCTGCCCCAAGAGCGAAATAGCGCGTGATGCACCATGTTCAAAGCCGTTTTTCACAATATTTCCTTAATATATATGGAAATTGAAGATATACAAGTTGTAGAATAAAATATGAAGTTAATACGCTGAATCATCCAATTACCACTGCAAAATATTTAAACTGCAATTATGAAAAAACTACACATCGGACAGCGTCCGTCTTTAGTCCGATTAAACAAGATGGTATACATAATCATTTTTGCGAAGACTAGCTTTTTAACTTTAAAAGGGTCCAAGCTATAATTTTTTTAAAAAGTCAATTTTAGCTGTTTTTTCGACTTTTCTCTGGGACAAATGCACCAATAAGGATTAGCAAACACATTTTGTTTGTTTTTTAATAGTTTTTTTATTTATATAAAATACAGAGAAAAGCTAACTTTTGTCCGGATTTTGTTTTTTAACGTTCTAACTATCTTTTTTAAAAGATTTGCCGTCAAGTTTTAATTACCAAAAAAATCTCTATAAACTATGCTAAACTGGTTAACGAGTTGCTTTATTTCTCCTTACAGCTAGCTTTGTCAAACTCTTTTTGGTTAATCCTACTTTTAAATTTCAAGCCCATTTTTTACATTTATTCCTTTTACGCTAAAAAGGTGATAATATATGAATATTTACCTTTCTTAATTATTAAACTACTCGAAATCACAACACTTAAATTAATTAAAACAATAAACACCCCGATCGCAGGAATAGCGTAATCGTATACGGTCAAATACGCTTTAGCTTCGCCATCTTTGGCTTCCTGTAAGTTCGGGATGCTGTTGCCCATCCTAACTTCACGGCTGACTGAATATCTAAACATAATGATTTTGTAATAAATCAATTTTTTCCCGGACTTGATGAAATTTCACTTAATAAAAGGAACGATAAAAGGACCATCACTCAACTAAAAATATATGTATAATCAGATAAAACATTCTGATAAAGGAAATACACAACAAATACCCTAACTAAAAAGGATAATATTGCAACCGTTGATAACGTCAAGCTCTATGTACACAAAATTGTTTCCCTTGTTTACCTTTCAATTACAAATATTTTTTACTATTCTTCACGCGCTAATAGGACAGCTTTAGGGTATTCACCATTACTTTGTTTTTCGCTCGAACCAGGGACACATTTCGATTGTTTTGTCAGGCTTCCGCATAATTTGTTAAGATACCACTCACGATATGTATATTTTGCCACGACTTTACTGAGTATAAGTAAATTATATTATATATTACCATATTTATGTTCAAAAAATTTGTTTGTCAGACAGAATAATGGTGTTTACAAAACGAACACATGTGACCTATTACTTTACTTTTTTTCTGAGTTCATAGGCGTATATTATTAAAAATGTCTTTGATTTATATGATTTTATGATAAATCTGTTAGCTTAGTTTGTGCCTGTAAAATGTCAAAAATATATTAAGAACATAACTCGGTTTATTAATACATTAGTTAATAATTAATTAAGTAATTAGTAATAGATTTTTTTTGTCATATGTATAATTTGTTAATGTGTGACTCACAAGTTTTATTTTAATTTAAAGTATTGTTGCGTGACAACACGTATTAAAACACGGATCCTGGTTTTACACCTTTTTATTGGAAACCAGGTTTACAAACGTTTTTATATTAACAACCATTCTACGTAACGTAATTATGATAACTGTTTAACCTTTAACTGTCTGTCAATTTCTGCTCGCTTTGAAAGTTGGAAATATACTGGCCCGTGCGGACTTCTTTTGCACTTTATATAGTAATGTGGAAAAGTGGAAAAGTCTGGAAAAGTCTAGAGTTAGCTGGAAGAATTATAACTGTTTAACCTTTAACTGTCTGTCAATTTCTGCTCGCTTTGAAAGTTGGAAATATACTGGCCCGTGCGGACTTCTTTTGCACTTTATATAGTAATGTGGAAAAGTCTGAAAAAGTCTAGAATCAGCCTGCAGATTTTTTTTACTACAGGATATCAGAAAAGTGTAAAATGAATGTCTCCAGCGCCCTCAGGCGGCCATTGCGCCGTCAAAAAAGGGAAAACTAAGGTAATTTATTTCAAATAACCAGTAAATAAGAACACAATTTTTGTTTGTCTACTATCACTATATTATATATAATATAGTGATAGTAAACAAAGAAAAATTGTGTTCTCATTTACTAGTTAAAAATAAACTATCACAAAGTAACAGACACCTCAATTCAATATTTATTTCAAATAAATTATTAACCTAAATAAAATAATTCTAACTTTCTACATTTCTCTTATCTATCTATCTATCTATCTATTGTAGCATGGTGAGTTCCCTCTCTGGGGCCCTGAGCACTGAGGCCTAAGCCCTCTACACCAATCCTTAAGCATACAAGGTTCCAACACCCTGTACTGTCCCTTATGTATGCATTCCTTTTACACTGATATGGTGCTGTCGTTTTGCTTACTAGAGTCCCAATCCTCACTAGGGATGCGAGTCCTGTTAGTGAAAGGAATCTTATGTCATTTAGGTCCAGCCATGCCGTACCTAGATATTTCCTCCTGATGTGCCCTAGTGCTGGGTAATCTCTAATTACATGTATGGCGTCCTCTCTTCCCTCTCCACACCATCTACATGTACTTGTCTCGCTTTTTCCCATCTTGTTGAGATAGTGTCTGTTTCTACAATGACCTATCAGTATGCCTGTCAGGTTTCTCATTTGCACCCTATTGAAGTCCTTTATGTTCATCGGTAGGTCCGTCCATAGTTCTTCCCCAATAATAGCCTTTGATTGTCTGGCTTTTGTCTTTTTCCAGTTCTCATCGAACCGTTTCTCTATCCATGTTGCTATCTCTGCCATATCCGTGTTGTAAGAGATTCCCACGGTATATTCAGGTCCATTGTCCTCAGCTCCCAAATTGGCGAGTTTGTCATCCATTTCATTTCCCGGGATCCCTTTGTGTCCAGGGACCCATTGCAGGGTGACTGGCGGTTTTTGTTAGTTTATTAATTGCTTTCCAACATCTATTCGTAAGTTCTGATCTGTGCACTGTATTTGTTAGCGCTCCGATCGCTGCCTTATTGTCAGTACATATAGTTATTTTTTCCTGTATCTTCTATTAAGGCAATAATCTATGGCTTTGGCTATTGCCATAACTTCCGCCTGAAATACGGTTGCATATTTTCCCATTGTTCCATAGAACTTGTAGTTCGTCCTTTCTACATAGAAACCGAAGCCTGTGCGGCCTCCTTTCCTCGAGCCATCTGTATAGATAACTGTTCCTTCGCTTGGTATCCCACAGCGTTTGTAAGCCCAGTCATCCGCCGATGCCATGTCCACCTTGTGCATGAGGTCTAAGTGGATTACATTTCTATTAACTAAACAGATATTTTTAAAGTCCGTACCAGTATATTTTTGCCAGGGTGTATTTTGTGAAACAAAAATTTGTGTTGTGCAAGAATTTTTTAAGGTTTTGTTATTTTTTGTCCGTTGAACAGCCCAATGGCAAATCAGATATCTGTGCAGCGAAATATTTTGGGGTTTATCTGTTAATAAACTATTACTGTATAAAAGCAGCAAAAATAGATTCATTAATAAGACATAATAACATAAGACCAACTAGAAGTAGGTACTTTCGTTCTAATAAACTCTGTAGAATTAAATAAAACTTTTAGCATGTACAGTTGTATTCATAAAAAGGCATACAAGTATTAGAAACCGGCTTCTGTAGCTGATTTTTGTTGGAGGTTATTACATGACATAGGTTCCCAAAAAAAGTGAAACATAGTCGTACACTTCATTTTTCAAAATTTCTGGTGGATGTTTAACAAATTTTGACCTTGTCAATAAAAAATATAAAGAAGTTAATTAAAGAGTTATGTCATAGAAATAAGAAAACTAAACAGCGTTTCGAAAAAAGAAATAAAAGAAATAAGTAAAAAGACTAATTGGTTCTAGTCGTCCAAACTTTCCACCCTTGAACAAGATGCTGCTTTGTTGGAATTCATTGGAGATAATCCATTTCACAGCAAAGGATGGATGCTGTATATAATACAGGATTTTCTGGTTAGCAACCAACTTCTAGTAAAAGAATCAAAAGTTTTGAACTAAAAAACCGTCCAGCTGCCAAAAAAATGTTTGAAAGAAGAAAATTAATTTAAAAAATAATATCCTAGCTAAGGGCTATCGGCAAAAACCATTATCAGTGCTATTCGTCAAGCAGGAGTTATAGCATTTGGAGTGTACATATGTAAACAGGGCATCTAAATTATTAAATTAAAATTAAAAAGTAAAATTTTTCTCTACACTAGTTCAATTAGTTTTTGAACAGGATGGTGTACACTACACTGTGTTTTTATTTACCCTGTGATAAGGTAATAAATTAAATACCTACGGGCGACGCTACAGAAGCGACGGTGAAAAAACTCGAAATATATGTAGGTATTTGTTCAGATGGCGGATGGACGAATAAAATTTGACACTTATATTGTATAAAAAGGTTTTCGCTGCGTTCTGTGCCCTTTCTGTTTAAAATATCGTGTCGATCTGTTAAATAATTAAATATTTTATTGAAAGTTTATGTTGGCATTTTTTTGGACGACACAGTTAAAATCTATTTATTAAAACTAATTTTACATTAAAGTATAACATTGAAAGAATATTAAGTAAAATTTTTATGAAGAAATATTAGAAAATACGGCAATGGCAGCAAATATTTGAAAGTGTTTCGGAAAAAAACTAGAATTGTGGTGCCGCTTATAACTGGGTGCTGGATCATATGAAATCAAAAAACCCAAGTTTTGTCGTTAGATAATTTCCTTTCCCAGGTAACGCTAGAAGGGTTTTTCAAAATTTCAATTTTTCACTTTTTGGGAAGTGAAATACGTGACTTTTTGCCAAAAAGTCGGATAATTTGTTACTGTAAAATAAAAAATTAAAAAAAACTCTCCGGCATTACCTCGTAAATTATGTACAGAAATAAAGTTCAAAATTTTAGAAGGATCGGTGCAGTAGTTTTGAAGTTATGAGGGGCACCAACTTTGAAAACGTGAGTTGTAGGAAAAACGCTTTAAAGTTTTAAACGCTAAAAAATTTGTGTTAAGCGTTTATAAGCGAGTTTTATCGGCTTACCATACTTACCGCTGTATCTTCGTTAGTTTTGCTCCGATCCCTCTCAAATTTTTACACAATATTTTTTAAAGTTTATCCATTTAGAAAATCAAATTTAAGAAAAAATGCCAAAAGAGTTTAAAAACGCTACTCCCTCCTTAATAAACTTTGAGAAATAGCAAGTGCATGTAAGTATATTTTAGATCAGTTGGCAAAGACATCACCAAACGCTAACAGTACAACAGCAACCAATTCCCAAAATTGCTCTACAAACGAACCATTTCAAGGACCAGTCATTCCAATGTGTGTGTATCTTCACAATAAAACTGTTATCATGATGGAAATTGAGGATACGCCATCTGCAACTTGTGAACTTATTTGCCAAGCTATTATAAACTGCGATGAGTTGGGGCTCAACAAGGTCCTTGCTATGCAAGTATTTACTTTATGGATGATTAGTCCCTTGTTGGGTAAGTTTAGTTTTTTTTTTTTACTTTTTACCTATGCCGGTATTATAAGAAAAATTTTATAACTGACAAACGTTAAGGACAAGAAAAATATTATCTTTAAATATAAAGTAAATTTTACAGGAGAAACAAAACATGTAAAAATAAGACTTATTTGTAGTCCACTATAAAATTGAATTATGTTTTTTAATGCTTCCTGTAGGTTTAATTTTTCATTATGCACCAGTGTCTATAAATAATAATAAAACTTTTTAAAATATAATTTGAAATATTCATAATTTTGGCAAACATAGCACCCTATAGAAATGATTGTAGGTATATTCTTTGAAACTTTTAATGACAAAATATAGTTGGCAAATTTTCTAAAGCAGTACTTAAATCTTGATTTAAATTATTAGTCCAGTCGTTAGAGGTTTTTTCCTCTAACCGCCACTAAAGTTGGGGACATACTAGTGAATTTTGAGGCGAAAAATCGAAAAATCAACTAATTCTTTCTAAGAAGTGTCAGAAAGAGGGTGAAACGGCCCCCTGAACTTTTGAACTCATTTTTATTTATTTATTTATTTATTTATAATACAACTACCCAGACAGAGTTTTTCAATTATAGGGCAGAAAATTCGACATAAATATTAACAGACAGATAATATTAATAATAAAATACAGTATTTAACAATAATTACCATAAGATAAATAAAGAACAGTTCTCAAATATACACACTTTGTAAATTATAACCACTTTTCTTTCATATTTTTAAACCAGAAATAATCAATTAACATTTAAATAAAAGCTTCGTAATTTAAATAAAGTACAAGAAAAAATATCAAGATCATGCTTTCTTTTTTCATAGTTTCTACACATTACATGAATGGGCGAAAACATAAGTAGGTTTGTTCGTGGAACTGGCAAGTAAAAAAAGGAATGACTAATGCGAGTCTGTAGGGACGGCACGTGAAATTTAATTTTACCTTAAATATCAGGACAATCTATTTTATTGTTTAATAATTTATGAAGAAAAATAATTGAAAAGCATTCTCTACGTCTTGAAAGAGTCACTAAGTTAAATCTATTTAACAAAACATCATTTGGGAATCTAGTAGGTGGATAAGTACCATATATACCCAGATATTTAGCAAAACGTCTCTGAATCTTTTTTAAGCTACTAGAATGAACTTCATAGGCCGGGTACCAAATAAGAGAGCCATACTCCAGTTTAGAACGCACAAGAACAATTAACGACTTTATATCACTAAAGTCTCTTGAATTACGCAAAATAAAGCCCAAGCTTCCATAAGAACTTAACACAATTTTATTAATATGATTTACAAAAGACAACTTAACATCAAAAGTGATTCCCAAATCCTTAAAGTGAGAGCATTTTTGTAGTTCCACTTGGTTTATTTTATAACGAGTAAACGTCATCGTACAACATTTTTTTTTTTTTATTTAAAGGCAGCTTATTTTCATCACACCACCGACTCAAAGTATCCGCATCATCCTGCAGATACACGCAATCCTCCCAAGAGTCAATTTGACAATATATTTTTAAATCATCAGCGTAAAGAAGTTTATTGGATTTAATATATTTGGTGATGTCATTCACAAAGATGTTGAAAAATAAAGGTCCAAGGACTGAACCTTGCGACACTCCGGAAGTAGCACGTATGCTAAAAGACTAAAAGCCACGGTACTGTACAGTCAGTTGCCTATTAATTAAATATGATTCTATAAAAAGTAGTAAATTATTATTTAAACCAAAGCTATGCAACTTTGCAAGCAAAATACGATGGTCGAGCTGGCCAAACGCCTTAGAGAAATCTATATAAATAACATCAACCTGACCACCACAATCCAGACTTTCTGAGAGATACTGCTTAATCGTTAATAGGTTGGTAATTGTTGAGCGATCTGGAAAAAAGCCATGTTGATCATTAATTATAGTCCGTTTATTGTAAACAAAAATTATTTTATGCAAAACTATTTCAAAAACTTTGGGAAAATTATTTGATATTACAATTGATCTATAATCCTTTACATTACACCTATCACCGTTTTTAAATATTGGGAATATCCTGGAGCTCTTCCAGATCTCCGGAAAACAGGAGGAACCCAAAGATAAGTTTAAAAGATCAGTTAGTGGTTTTTATGCATAAAGGGATAGTTTTTTCTTAAAAATAACCATCTATAAATGACTATTTACACATCTAAGATATTTTTGTTCTAAGTTTGGGAAATGTTAACCCCTAAAGACTCGAGAAAGCGCGCGGAATTGATCATTCAAAAACTTTCCGAAAGTTTTTGTACTGAAATTTTTGCTCTAACGTGGGAGAAACTCGTGGAGAGTATTATACCAAACGAAAGAACAAGTATAAACCTTCATTTCTTGCATACTTATACAAGCAAATTCGTTTACATAAATAAATAATGTTATCGCAACAGTAAGACATGGTCAACTAACCTTCATTAATATTTGTTTTAATCATTTATGCTTGTAGCTTGAAAATTATAGCAACTTAAAGGTCAGATATATTTTTCGAGTCATGTGTTTATTATTTCTACCATTTGGCTGGGCAGGATTTACTTCTTCTTTGTGGTATGAGCTTTGCAAATCGTGAACTTTTTGACCGTCTTATCCTGTTAATTAACAAATCAGATTTTGATCATTTTACGCATTATAAGAAACATGTTAAGAGTATCATTTTAATGGGGAGAGTTAGATCTTTAAAAAAATATTTCTGCAATCTTCAATACACTCAAGAAATTTAAATAATTCGAGGTAGAACAAGAATTTATAATTTATTTATTCGTATCTCGAAAATGACACGGGATATCGGCAAGAGTGTTCTCGAAAGTTTCCCCTTACACTTTTTTGAAAGAGCAAGGTCCCAGCTTCAAAATGCATATACTTGAATTTCCAGGGGATGCTTCTAGAACGGCTATTTCAACTTGGAATATCGGGTAAATCTTAGGGAATCGATATATTACTCAAATTAACTCGAAATATCGATATTTTATTCATTTCGATATATCGATGGCTTTACTAAACAAAATTTCAAAGTGTGTGACGTGCGCGCATGCGACGTTGGTTGCGCTTGTCCGCTTGTTGGTTCTCGTCTCGGTTATTGGCAAAAATATAAAAGTGGGTGACATCTATTGGATATTTTTGGCATTACAGATTGGATGAACAACAAGAAAGTGTCATTAAAGAGCCTATAAAGTTTTTGAAAATAAATAAATAATCATTTTTTGTAAAGAATGTAGCTATTTTATTATTAACATAAGCGCTATGTGAAAGACATTTAGCAATTTTTAAAAAATATCGATATATTGAATATATAGATGTTTTTGATACGATATATCGAATGTATCGATATATCATATGATTCAATATATCGATATATTGTTTTATTTTGCCATTCCTACTCTTACCGGTGTTGAATAATTTCTGGTGGAAGTGTTTATTTATATACCTGCCAATAGTGGACAGAAAAATAGAAACAATTTCAATATACACAGGGCAGGGAAAGCAACGTGTCATCTTGGCACAGTCGGGTTGCTCGGGGTGTATACAGGCTAGCTAGTGTAAAAGTTAGTTCTCACAGTGTTTTCCTGCCAATTTGCTGCCAATTCTTTACAGATATTTGTAAAAAATATTGCTAGCTTGTTAGTGCAAAAGTTGTTTAAGAGTGTGGAACTCTGCTGGTGCTGAGAAAGTATTTCTTGCGACGATAATTCCAGGGATATATTTTTGAATTTTTGCGAAGCTGACTAATTTATTATTACTTTAAAATTTCTGGCCATCAAGAACGATGCTCATAAATCACTTACATTTTTTTCACATCTATGTCTTTTGCGATTAATACTTTCCCTAATCTTATACGTTGGATATTAATTTTTCAACATATTTTTAGCCCAAATTATTATAAATTTTAACTTTTTAGACCAAACTATCCTAAGAATTATGTTCAGCGACTGCGAATTAATTGTTTATAGGGTTATGAATTGTTCAGTACTACAAGCTGTGAGCCGGAAGATCGCAATTACAAGTTACGTGTTGCTTATTGATATCGGGCTTGAGCCCAAATGGACCATTTTGCAACATAAAATTGTTAATAACAATTGACCATCAACTTTCTAGGTCGTATGAACTCGAAAATCGAAATCAGATACCAAAAAAAAAGTACAGAATTTCAACTCGATATCTCAAAAATCTATAAAATACAAGCAGCGCCTTACGTATTGGCGCCTCCTGCCCCCTCCTAGCTACGAGCCTGGTCCAACACAGGAATTCATCATGCTGTTTCTTCTATCGCACTTGTAAAGACCACTGCATGAGGGATTGGGACTTTTTTCCCGTTATTTCTGCTTTTAAATGATATTACACATTTTTCCATGTTGAAGGGTAGTTTTCACCCCCTTTCCGACACACCTGAGCAAGAATTTTGGTATTTTCGGTTTCCGGGTATCAAATACTACAGCTGTACCAAATTTTATTAACTTTGGGCTCGGTTGGAGGTAGAGGGATATTTTTGCCCCTAACGACTGGAGTATAGGGATTGACTAGATATTGTACAAGCGGCAAGCGATCCTTAGTAACTTAAACATAAGATGAATGGAATCACTTATCATGATTACTTATTTGTTTAGGAAGCCAATCGTTAAAAGTTTCATAAATTTGATAGTAAATTTTATTATATTATAGTCTATTATCTAAGGTCTTGATATATCATTAAGAGAAAATCTGATATATTATGCTTTTTGCAAATATTATCGCATCATTTACTGTTACGTGATAATTATTGTTATTTTTTCTGGTTCAGTAAGCATTTTGATGTATCGGTTTATTGCCAAACAAAACACTTTTGAATAAGTGTTGCCATGCCAGAGAAAAAATCTTCTTCCGAGAAATATTTTATTTTAATTAACACTAGATTTTGACAAGATATTTACTTTTTGTGTTTTGAAACTTGATTGTGGCTGTGTGCACGTAAGAATGTAGGAAATGAAGAAACTTTTTATTTCGTGCAAATTTTTTTATTAAAACATGCTAGCAGAGCGCTTTCGGTAAAACCATCATTAGTGCTATCTACAAGAAATTTAAAAGTAAATTGAAGAACGGTTTAAATAATTTAAGAAAATGATATTGTCAAAAAGTTTTAATAAATTCCTTTATTTTTTTAAATTTATTTTTAAAGTGCAATTGCAACATTACATATAGTGAATCTAGATAAAGTAGTCAATTTAGTAAACTTGGTATGAAAAGAAAAAGAATAAGCAACAAATACAACATAGTATGTAATAGGACATTAGCAAAGTATCACATTATTACATATAATTAAAACTAAAACAACTGTGAATAATGACACATTTTCACCTTTTAAAGGGTGAATTTTAAAAATTAACTACACGAGTATACCATTTTGAGGAAAGACGAACATGTAATTATGTAAGGTTAAGAAACCATTTGTACTGACGTATAAAAAAGGATAGACAACCACTTTTTGTGTTTTGGCATTTCAGATATTTAGTGTAACATTTTTTAAATTTTTTTAAATTTAAATCACAAATTTCTTTATATAAATTAAATTCTGTTTTTACTAAAATGCTTTAGAAAACAATAAAGACGTTTAAATTTAGATCCTTTTTTTTCAGTGTTCTTTAAGATCCTACGGAAAAAAGTATACAAGATAGCTATGCTACATTTAGAAAACATACCCAGTTTACACTTATTTGTTTATATTATGTCGTAGTCTTTTCGTGAAACCGTCTTTTCACGAAGATTCTAGACTCTTTATAAAACATCTGCGTATCATGTAAAATAATCAAGCTACACGATTTGCCTAGGATTATAATGAAGAGCCAGCGCTTTTTCGTTATATTTTGTCGTAACATAACCTGGCTTTTTTTTAATTAATGGTAAACACAAAATAGCTAGAAGTAAGCAGAACTAACGAGAACTAACCCGCTTCTTTACGAATTTCCAATATCTACCTTTAATCAGGTTATGTTAAGACACAATATGACGAAACAAGGTCGGATTGTGTAGCTTGATTATTTCACACAGGGCCGTCCGATTTGCGGACCGAATCATCAAGTAGGTAAAAATAATATCCGGTTTGCGGATCAAAAATAAGGGTTTGCCTGTAATAAATTTCTAGGTATTAAATGATTACCTGGTTTGACCCAAATAGGATAGAATTATTAAAATTTCAAAAATAAACATTTTTTATATCATAATGTATTGCGTCCTTAAGTAAGCAACATCAAATTCGGATAGCGTGAAACCAACATTTATTCAGAGTAAAAGAAAAAACTTTGCTATTATTAAACGGCTTTAAATATGTTATGAAAAAAGTATTGAAATATATATTATAGTGAAGAGGTGTTTTGGTTGTGTGAAAAAGTTCTGATCGGTCATGATTAGTTCTGGTTAGTTAAAGCAGCTTTTTCCCAAATTCAAAAGCCCTTATTTCTGGTCAATCATGGTTAGTTCTGGTTAGTTAAAACAGCTTTTTATTTTCCCAAATTCAAAAGCCCTTCGTTCTGGTCGGTCATGGTTAGTTCTGGTTAGTTAAAGCAGCTTTTAATTTTCCCAAATTCAAAAGCCCTTAGTCCTGGTCGGTCATGGTTATAGTTCTGGTTAGTTAAAGCGGCTTTTTATTTTCCCCAATTATATTTCAGACGTGATAAATAACATATTGAAAATTATTAAAATTTTGTTAATAACTTCTAATCACTAAAAGTAGGAACAGTAAAATTTTCTGTTAAGACTGCTATCCTGTCAATTATTAATTAAATTTGTTCCCAAAAATTTTTGGTCCGCAAACAGGACCTACGTAAATTGTGAAAAACTTCATTCCTGCCTATTTGGTCCGCAAACCCGAGGTGTCCATTTCACACAATAGGCCGACACTTCATAAAGTGACTAGGATCTTTATAAAGAGACGAATTTCACAAAAAGACTACGACATATATACTAATTATTAAAAATTGTGGTTTAAATTTTATTATGGGCTTTACTAGTTGTTGATACAATGCAAAAAAAAAAATATTAAACGAGGTTTTTTAATGCATTGTTTTAAATTTATTTAGAAATGTGGTGTGGTAATATTTTGATAGGCCAAAATTGTGCAAAAGAAAATAATTTTTACAATAATAATTTACGCCCATTTTACCCAATTGCCATCTAAAATATTTTGGTCCATGGGTCTACTAATAGGCTTTCATAAATCAAGAAAATGAAAAAAATCGATGCACCTTACGTTTATATATTGTTTAAAATTTATTTAGAAATGTGGCGTGATAATATTTTGATAGGCAAAAATAGTGCAATAAAAAAGAATATTTATCGTAATAATTTACGCTATTTTTACCCGATTGCCGTCTAAAATGGTTTTGTTCGTGTAGGCACATAAAATATTAAGGTTAAGTCTTTGCAAAGATAAGCCCCAGTCAACACTATATTAAAATACATCGGTTTAAAGCTGGGGGCATACAACAATAGATGAATTATTGAATTGAAAAATTGGTATTGGTCTTGTGGGTGACTTTAATTATTTCTTTCATTTAATCTAGTCAAATTCAAAATTTGTAAAAGGTTTGTTTTAAATAAATAACTTATTTTAAACTTGGTTTTTATTTTAGAAATACAATTAAAACCTCATACGAAACCTTATGAGGTCCGAGAAAATTGGAGAAACCTTATTGAAAAATATGGTCATGCCTCGTATAACAGAAAGGAAAAGGATGAACCTAAATTAGTTTTTCAGAGAAATATGTTTTTCTCGAAGCAAATTGAAGAAAAAATAAAGTAAGTTAAATGTAAAAGTAAAATACGTCTATTGTTCTTTGTCATAGGTAGTTGTTTGTGATACCTAATATATTATAATATTAAAATCTATTTTTTTGAAGAGATCAAAAAATCTTAGAACTTCTTTACGAAGAATGTAAATATAACATCTTAAATGGGAGATATCCTTCAGAAATACCACATCTTATTATGCTTGGTGGTATACAAGCTAGAGAAGAGCTTGGCCCTTACAATCCTCAGGTAATATACCTATTTTGAATGTAGGTAACCGATTGATGTTGTCTTAACATAACTTAAAATGCCAATTAAATTACATCTGGCTGTTCGGCCATGCACCATATGTTCACACTATCTGATCCCCTTTCCGAAAGTTAAAAATGAAAAAAATTGATTTTATCTGAATAGGTAAAATAGTGATCAGGCATAATTTTAGGTACATTCTACACATTTCTTCAGAGAAGAACAATCCAAATTTTTACCAGTCCATGTAAGAAAAAGTCCCACATGGACATGGCTCCCCATCAGCAGTAAGAATTCAGCTGAAGTCAGACTCTTGGAGCAATTCAAAAGAATTCCAAACACCGCTACGAACAGAAAGCTTATTAAAAAGTATTTGGAGTATTGTTGGTCTCTTCCATTCTATGGGTAAGGAAATTGTATCGTTACATGTAATAATATATTATGATCCGAGACGGGAATTTATTTATTATTGTCGAGAGTCTATATAAGGTTTGTTCCAACAAGAAATCCGGTATCGTTTCGAAATCGTTTTTGAACTGTTTTTTGGTGCGTGTAGACGCATGCGCGGCCTTAAAATAGTTTCGTGACAGTACGAAAAGTACAAACGTTGGATCGCTTTGCGGATCGTTTTTGGGATTGTCAAATCAAAAGTTTTTGAATGTTTTGTTTTAAAAATATAACCCTACTTTTCTACTTATTATTTTTATGATCAAAGTTAGCAAATATCACTCATAATATCGTCACTTCAAGCGAGGAAATAGAAAATGCTAAAGCACGTTGCACGCTATTCGCTAAATAAAGTTAGGATTATGCAGACAAATTAAATTAAGTTAAAATAAGTTAAAGTCACACAAGAAAAGATAAACATTATGGATCAAATGATTTTAATTATACACATAAATTAAAAATTAAGTTAAGTTAAAAAGATAAATAACTTTTAACTTTCTTAACTTAATTTTTTAACCTTATCATAAAATGAAATAAACGTTTCCTTTTTAAAATAACTAAACTCCCACACAATAACATCATAAAATAGGCTTACAGAAACTCGTCTTTCCCATGCGTTATAAAAAAATGTAACAAAATTATATATTTTTTAGACAAATATTTATTTAAGAAGTTAACAAATTACCGGACAGCTGCCAGAGAGTGCACCAATAAAATAGAAATCACGAAAACCCTATTAACAGTGATTTGCCCTACATATGCTAAATTTTATTGTTATTTTTAAACTGATTAGCATGTTTTCACACAAATGTCTTAATTTATAATAACTTAATTTTTGTTAACTTAAATTAACTTAACTTTTCTGCATAATCCTACCTTAACAGTAAACATATAAAGATGAAATATGAAACAATAAACATGAAACAGCTGTTAAAAATCAAAAATCCAGTGCCAAGATGACCCAAACAGTTTTCAATTTAGGCCATGTATCAGAATTACCGTTCTAAAACCGTAACATAAACGATCCCAAGTTTTGTTGGTACACAAACAGGATCGTCCGATAACCGTCACGTCTCTGTTGGAACGCACTTTAATCACTGCGCATGAGCGTGATCGTTCGGTGACGGTTTTTCGACGTGCTGGAACAAACCTATAGTAAACTAAATCTCGAGACAATAATTAAATTTCCTGTCGATGATAGTATACTATTTAATTTTTAAGCATAATTTCTAGAAAAAAAATCCAAAAAATTTCGTGACAACTTTTTTAATTAAATTATATCATTGTCATAAATTTTGAAAAAATACTTTAGCATTAAGTTGGTTGTTATAAACAAAAAATCATACATAATATGACCAGAAAAATGGACGGGAAATATGAAAAGGGGAAATGGGGACGGGAAATGAAAAGACAATAGTGTGACATAATAATAATAATTTAAAGTTAGGTTTAAAACCAGTTAAATCTTTAATTAAATTATTAATTGCTGTTAATAATAATGCATAATATGACCAGAAAAATGGACATAAAATATGAGGACGGGAAATAGGGACAGGAAATGAGGACGGAAAATGAAAAGACAGTAATGTGACATTTTTAAAATTTTAAAGAGTCAGTTATGTCAACTTTACATATATGGTTCAAAATAAATAATACTGCTTAGCCACAATTTTGGCTTTACATTACACAACATACTCGTAATAAACCTAAATAATTTTTTTCTTAAATAATAAAAGGTAATGTTGTTAATTCCTTTTACATGAAAGGATAAATGAATTTAGTGTGTTTCTTGAATTCCTTGTTTTTTAAATATATGTCAGTTGGAGTCTCCTGGGTATTTGATTTCAAGAAATAAAAAACATTGTGGTGTTATTTACATTTCTATTTACATTTTGGACAGTCTTGTCAGAATTATATTAATGCTTCAAACAAAAGGTTTCCAGCAACTCAATGTCAAATTATTATAAGTAAAATTCAAATTAAACTACATTAGAATAGCGTTAAATAATTAAATAAAACATAAAGATTTCTATTTTTTACCACACCTGCGTGGAAAGTTCGAATTTTTCTTGTTTTCAGGGAAGAAAATGTCTCATTTGTACCCGCGTAAAAATATATAATTATTAATGTCTAGCAACGCATAATAAGTAAAATAAAGCTTAACCTTAGATAAAAATAATTAATTTTTATTAGTATTTTTGTTAACTTATTTTGTTCAAGTTTAAGACAGATAAGCTAGTTAATTTATAATGGATGTGAAGTAGAAGAAGAGCATGAAATTTATATAACCTTTAACTTACTCAAACAACATTTTTTTGCTCAGAAAAACGCAAATCTGGCGTTTGGAAAATCAAACGTGGAATAAATGACGAATTTGTTCATTTCCATAGCAATGTATGCAAAAAAGTGTATACCAGGGCCCCGTAACATAACCACTACAAGTTATACAATTGTAAAAATATTTTCAACACATGTAATTT